>CM077155.1:79362891-79635368 GCA_039583875.1 Platanthera guangdongensis | reverse complement strand
CTTCCTTGAGTAGAACTGAATAAGACTGAATCCTCCTGCAGTTGTTCCTTGACCTCTGCTACTTAAGATCCAGATTGAATCTGAATCCTTCTTCTCAGCCTAGTTCCAGAGGCTGATTTCTTGGATGAAGCCCTCTCTCTCCAACTTCTTAGATCTGCACTTGGACTGCAAGATCTTCTTGTGTTGATACTTTGTGTATCACTTCAATGACTTGTTCAATAATAATCTGAACCATTGATCTTGAACAACAGTTTCTGTAAACTGTAGGTGCCTATTTATAGCCTTCTTCATGGTAACCGGCTGATCCGGTTCATAACTGTTTTCTGACATCTCTGACAGGTGCTGTAGACCGGCTGGAACGGCAGCTGTCAAGTCATTCAGGCGTTTCTTGAATATCTCTACTAATGTCTGTAAGTGTCGAGACTTTCTGTCTTTAAGTGTCGACACTTATAGTCCAAGTGTCGACACATGTTGTGTAAGTGTCGACACAAGTCTACAAGGTGTCGACTCATTTCCTTGTATGTCTCGACACAGATTATTCTGCATGTGTCGACACTGAAATTGAGTGTCGACACAAGTTCTTGTTCTTCTAGCTTTTGCTGAATTCTTCTAAGTGTCGACAAATCTCCTTTGTGTCGACACATCTTCTTGTGTTGAATCTGTCAAGTGTCGACACTGCTTCTTGGGTTGGTGTCGACACATCTTCTTCAATGTCGTTACTTGCTGAGTGTCGACACAGCTCCTTGTGTCGACACACCTTCTTCTTGTTGAGACTTCACTAAGTGTCGACACATTGCCTTTAGTGTCGACACTTGTACTTAGAATATTTTTTGTTGATCTTTCTGATCTTTGCTAAGTGTCGACACAGCTCCATGTGTCGACACTTTCTTCAAGTGTTGACTCTTCTGGTTGTGTGTCGACACATTGTGCTGGGTGTCGACACATTCTTCAAGTGCTGACTCTTCTGTTGAGTGTCGACACATTATTCTGAGTGTCGACACTTTACTTAGTCTCTGCAGACTTTTGCTGAGTGTCGACACAGCTCCAAGTGTCGACACTTTCTGGTGTAGGACACAGCTTCACTGGGTGTCGACATAGCTCCTTGTGTCGACACATTCTGTCTGCACTTTTCTTCACTGATTGTCAACACAGCTCCAAATGTCGACACTTTCTGTCTGGTGTCGACTCTGCATCCCAGGTGTCGACACAATGACTCCAAGTGTCGACACTGCTTGTCTGGGTGTCGACACAAGTCTTCTTAAGTGTCGACACTTTCCCTCTGGGTGTCGACACATGGACTTAGAAAACTTTTTGCTTCAGTCCAGTGATTTCTTAACCTGCACAAGTAAACTCAAACATACATCAAATACATTATGATGTATATCATTGAGTTGGGTGAGGCTTCTTCAAATCAGGTACATTTGACCAATGTACCCAACAGAATTCTAGAGAATCGTTTGGCCATGTGTAGGAAGAAATTTGCAGGTCACTAAGATGAGCATTGCCAAAGACTTGGACTCGTGATCACCTCCAAAGAAATCCATCAATGTCGAGGACTATAAGCTTGCCCGTTCACACTCTCTCCACGACGCGAGTTAGATTCAAGCGTGAATCAGTAGGACTTATAGGATCAAATGGGGCTTAGGCTAAGTCTTGGTAGTCAAAGATAAACATGGGGGCTACATGCAACCAAAGAGAGCGAACAACAAGCTAAACCAAGACAGCCACTCAGAATCACACGTGTGACACACCCCCAAACTTAGCTTGAAATCTCGGTGTGTACACGGCCTAACAACCCGACCAAAAATCACGATAAACAGATAGGGATTCTAATTCTCATTGTAATTCTTTTAGATTTTTTTCTCCAAATTTCCTTCTTTTTTATTTTTTTTCTTTTGGAAATCCCCAATTTTAGCAAGTAGAAACTTTTTTTTGTATTCATCACCACATCACTTGAATTCCACATATCATACCTTGTCAAAATATTAAATTCAATCAAGCTCATTGATTTGGTTGCGATAGTAGGTTTGGTTTTAGGCTTTTGTGAATGAAGGTGGAGCTGAATCAAAGGAGGGGTAGGCACAAACTTGGCATGCAAAGGTTAGCATCTCGGACTAGGTAAGCAAAGCTCAAACTAGCCAAACTGATGGCCGACGTCACGCTCACACTTGACTAACCATGCACTAAAGCTTCGAGAGTAGCTTGGGGCAACGTTCTTAGTCACCGAGAAAGATGATCCTTCCTCCCGAATCGAGCAATACGAGTCTAGTGACGGCTAACACATATTCTTACATTATCGTTCGATTACTCCAGATTCACGTTTTTGAGGAGTACAGACAATATTTACAAATGCAGAAAAGTATAAATCTACGTGCATAAAGAAAAAATTAAATCTATATTATTTCTACACAGACCATGAGTACTAAATTAGGAGCACTGCACGAGTTTCGAACTACTCTATCCTAAAATTCTAAGCCAGCACCACTATTTTAAAGTTTACACAAAATAATACATTTGACTCGAGCTGCGCACGTGGTTAAGATCGCGCTCAAGTGGGTGATTCAGTGTGAGCTACAGTGATTTGAAATAAATAAAATAATAGATTAGTATGCAATAAAATTTGTTGTGTAATGACCACAGGGCATGCTCTCCCCCCAGACTTAATAAGCAACCTAACCAAGATTTGCAATAAAATCAAATAAATAAGATTTGGGAGAGAGGTTACCCATGCTCGGCAAATGAGCATACCAGAAGATTGATGTTAAATTCAGTAGAAAGTCCACGGCCCAAGCAAGCACCACCTGCAAAAGAGAATATCTCCAAGCACAAAAACTATAAACATAAAATCACAAAAAAAAACTTGATTGAAAGCAGAGAAATTGGGTTGTCTCCCATAAGCAACTTTTTTTACCATCCTTAAGGTGGACCAAACACCTATATTAAGCATAATATGTAATGTTCAGAGCATAAGTTTAATACGCAATGAAAAGGTGTAGAGTTACACGCATCATTAAGCAAAAAATAAAACCAAAGAAGGCAGAAAAACGGGCCCCAGAGATCCTTCACATCTCAGCAGAATGCTGACTTGTGATCGATCCACCCAGTCACTCGAGATGAGGGCAAGGAGAAAGCTTTAGGGCCCAGGGAAGACGAATCTCCCCTACCGCCAACCTCTTCCTTCTCTTGCCAGCAGGCAAAATTCTGAGCCTTGCACATGTGCAGTTCTTTTCTTTTCAAATCCACGGATGGGGATCGCCAGGGATGTATAACCACTCCATGTGAATCAGTAACAAGTCTAGGCTATCCATCTGCGGGCATCCTTTCCCCACCCACAGCGGGTGATAGATCAGCCCAAGTGACCTGTTTTATAGTCTTATAGAAGTTTTTCATATCAATAGAAGTTTTTAAATTCTATCTTCTGTATGCTCTCTACAGCCGTGCTCAGCTTACGTTCCTTCTTATCCGAGTCTTGCTTTACTCCCAGCAACTCCGCACTTGTTTCTGCTTTAGCTGACATCAACATTTCTTCCACTTTCACATCCTTGTCTTGCTTATTCAGCAAAATACCTGTCTCATTAGCTATAGATAAATCATTAGATAATAATACATTCAATTTCAGAAGTTCTCCAGATTCATTTGAAATTATAGGGGGAAGTGATGGTAGTAAAGTCAAATCGATCTTGGAAGCCAACGTGACACCGCTCGCATTAAATAGCAATGTAGCTTCACTAGTTTTTAGAAATGGGACCCCTAAGATGGGTTTCAATGTATTTCCCATGGGTAATTCAGTTTCTCAACATCTTGCAAAGCAAGAATATTGCATGACGATCCGAAATCACATAAAGCTACCGTCACCACCGCATTAATCTCACAGCTCACGACCACTTCATTTATATCGTACTCATCCGCCTCTCCAACACTCTTCCCTTGCTCACGGGAATTTTTCTCCGTATCACTTGGGAGGGTGTCCGTGAGTACGCTCAGAGAACACCTGGGCCAGTTGCCCCAGTTGTGTTTCCAACTTACTCATGGAAGCGGTTTGAATGGACATATTAGATTGGGCCATATCCACAAATTTTTCCATCATTTACTCCAATGCACTGTTACGTGCCACTGCGCATTTTGATTTTAAACCCGGATGTGGCGGTCGCGGCTGGCTGTTAGATGCTTGAGCATCAAATTGATGTTGGCCTCCCTGCCACCTTTGACCGTGAGCATTTTGATTCCACGAGAAATTAGGATGATTTCTCGCATTGGGGTTATACGCATTATTATAAGTAGTAGAGCGATTCTGATTGTTTATAAAATTTACGCTCTCGTCAGAAGTTATAACCTGATTGATCAGCAAATGTTTCTCCAGCAGGGTACTCATAAGCATGATGGCCGGGGTTTCCACAATCCTATCAAGAAATGTCCATAACTCGAGCTGGAGGAGGGGTCGATATAATCAGCATCATCCTCCCATCCATCGTAGGATATTACTCCCCGCAGCATGTTACACCATAGAATTAACTTCAAACAGATTTCTCGCTCCTCTATGGGTATTTCTTCTGGCGGTCCAATAGGTGCTATGGGAGGCGGTATCTCGAAGGAGCCTTAACGCCTCATCAGGAGGAAGGTTAATTATAGTGCAACTGGCTGCCGCATCGATCATAGCCCTGTAATTTGGCTAAATAGCAAAATAAAATATTTCTACTAAATTCCACGGCTCATAGCCTTGCTGGGGGCATCGACGTGCAGTTCAGCAAACCTCTCCCATGCTTCAGATAAAGTTTCCTGGTCCATGTGTCGGAAGGTAGCTATTTCCCTCCGGGCGTTCACAATTTTTATCAGCCGGGTGGAATTTAGCTAAAAACTTAGAGGAAATATCCACGCAAGTAGTAGTGGTCCCGGGCGCAATGGTATGGAGACAGGTTTTGGCCTTGTCCCTCAGCGAAAACCGAAATAGCCTCAGCTTCACTAAATCATCAGGAATTCCGGCATAGCGGAAGGTGCTACAAAATTTCGGAGAACTCTGCCAGATGGAGCTGCGGATCCTCACTCAGCAGGCCTGAATATTGCATATTATTTCGGATCATGTTCAGAATGTCGTGCTTTATCTCGAATTGGTTGTTAACAATGGCCAGTCCAAAGCCAGGGTAAACACTTCCCGCAGTAGGGGTTGCGAAATCACGCATTGTCCTAATGCGTGGTTGGACCACCTCTTGTCCCTCAACAACCCGTTCACCGTGGCCATGTCCTCCTTCGCCAAGATCCTCCATCCTTTCTTCAGCAGCATCAAGCAGGCAAGCTCGCCTCGCACTTGCGGTTTCAAAGCTCACACACAAGATCTTAAACCCAATCACTGGAGTGGGATCTATCATACAATAGAAAAAATCCGTTCAAAAATAACAAAAAACACTTACAAACTTTCTCAAAAGAAAATATACAAGCAATAGTTGCACTCCCCCGGGAACAGCGCCAAAAACTTGATACGACGGCAAGTGTACCGATCTTAGTCAAGTAATAATGTTGAGGAGTTGAATTCCCGGTATCGATCTTTCGAGGAGTGCAAGTAGGGAGTGTGATTTCGCTAATGAAAAAGTGATTGCAAGTGTTAACGTAAACAAAGGCGTTTTTGGTTTGGAGTTTCCTAAGTTTAAAACTAATAAACCTATTGCGGGTCGCTGTCACCGCGTCTCTTTGTGGATTACTCAAGAGAGTAATATGAAATATGGATGAGCTAATGAGGGGATCACCTCTTCGCCACGCACGCTTCTAGCAATCGCTAGAACGACACTATCTCAACAAGAACACGAAAAACTAAAGCTCAGCAAAACAATCATGATCTAAAATATAACAACACATAGACATGTTGAATAATTAAACTAAACAGTGTTCTTAAGCAATAATCAAACAACCACAAGTTCAGAACAAAGTAACTACAAGTGGAGCGGGAGAAATACAACCAAACACACGAAGGCTTTCCGAGATTCTCGGCCGGAGTCAAGGGTTGTCGGGCCTTGTCCGAGCTCAGTCTATGGATGACGTCCGGGTTCCCGAAGGTTCTTCACCTCCTTCCAATAACCCATCTTTTTCGTGAATATTCACTGGGCTAAATCTATCCAGAGAACTCATGGATGCAGCACCTTATGAGCTTGAAACGAAGCTTGGAGTTTGGAGAAGAAAATGGTTGCTGGAGATGATGCTATTGCATGCTTTTGTAGGGAGAATGGTGGCCGGATCAACTCTCCAAGGAGGAGAGAGATAAGTGGAGACCAGTGGGGGTGAAGGACGACACTTTGCGCGCATCAGCGGGGTAGAAATGAAAAGCATATATGCCTTAATTTGCGGAGCCGAGCTTAAATACTGCAGCAAAAAAATAGAGTGCACGATCAGTGGAGCACGACTAGTGGTCGTGCACACTGATGGTTGATGATCATGCGCTCAGCTCCCAAAGAAACCTGTAGCTGCAAAGAAAAATTAATATTTTTATGCGCATGACCAGTAGCACACGACTGATGGTCCGTGCTCACTAAATCCCCTGATCTTGCGATAGGCAAAGGCAGAACTTTAGAAAAACTTGAATAACGTGCACGAGCAGTGGCGCACTACCAGCGGTCGTGTGTAATATGTCCAATGGTCGTGCGGTTACACATGCAGAACTTGGAAAATGGAGAATATAGTGCGTACGATATCAGTAGCGCACGACCAGTGGTCATGCGCAATATATCAACTGATCGTGCGTAGTGTTCCTGTACCGTTTGGGATTTCCCGAACAATCCAGTAACACGCACACGACCCATGGACCTATAGTAGAAACAGAAAAGCCACCAGAAAGGCACACCACATTCTCTAGACACAGAAAACACCAAGTATGATAAAAGTACAAAAAATATGAAATCACATGAAAACGGGCCTAAAGTGCACTTAACAGGAAATGGACAAAGAAACGAATATGAATAATTATGGCTCTGAAATGTAGTGCATTAACGAGAAAATTGTCCCAGATGAGTCCAAAAATATGTATATAACTATGACTCATCAATAAGCTTCACTCAATGCCATACTACTTAACATATTTTATTCTATTTATCTGGTGTTGAGTGAGTGAGGTACACTCAACGCATTTGGACTTTGCCAAATATCAGCACATATTTTTTTTGGCTTTGACTTATAAGGCAATGCTCAACGAATATAGAGTATGGAGTTGAGTGAGTGATACTCACTCAATGCCCGTGGACTTAGCCACTTTTCTGCCCATTTCCTCTTAGGCTTTTATTACATTAGCCTATCTCATAGTCTTTTATTTATGACGTTGAGTGAGTTGATTTCACTCAACGCCTGTGGATTTAGCCACTTTCTCAGCTTGCCTCTACTTTGGCTTTAACTGTATAGGCTCCACTTCACGCTATAGGTCTTCTGGAATTGAGTGAATGTCCTTCACTCAATGCCCGTGGTCTTGGACAGTTTTCTGTCTATCCACACCTTATGTAAGTGTTTACCTGACCTGGACACTTTGGCTTCCTATCCCATCATTGTTGCTAGGATAACCCTGCATGCATGAACTCAGACACACATTAAATACAACATTATGTATATAATTGACAAGATTGACTTCCTCAAATCAAGGACATTGTGGGCAATGGACCCAACATAAAGAAATAGTCAGGTTCTTCATGGAAGCTGCTGATCCATGAATTTTTCAGATAGTGGAAGAAGGGCCATATATCCCTAACCAAGCTTCAACTCTGACTCCAGCAATTATGATCCCTAAGAAAATGATGGATCTAATGAAGGATGAAATAGCCTTGGTCTCCTAGGACAAGAAAGCGAATAAATCATAGCAAGTGCAGTGGATGACTCTATGCTCCAAAACTTATTCCACTGCAAGTTGCCAAGGAGATGTGGGATTGCTTAGTAGTTCTGATGGAAGGGACTGAGGAAGTTCGAGACGATCTAAGATCCTTGTTGAAATTTGTGAAGTGGAAGTGGGTGACGGGACAGGCCGCGCGGCCTGTGCGGACAGCTTTGGCGGACTGGGCGGACTGGGCGGACTGAGGTTGCGGCCTGGTGAGAAGTCTGGTGGAAGCCGGCTGTGTTCTGAGCGGGTTGTTGCATGGAGTCCGCGGTTTGGTGCGGCCTGGTATCTGCGGATAGAGAGGCTTGCGGACTGGTGCTTTGCTCAGTGGTCGCGGGTGCAAGTTTGCGCTGTTGGCGGGTTGGTTCGAGTTCGCGGGAAGCCTTGCGGACTGGTGTGTCCGCGGTTGGGGCTGTTGCGGACTGGACCTTGAGCTTGGCTGAGGCCTTGTCGAGCTCAGGTGTTACAGCAGGTCTTGCTGTGGAGACCGGTTGGCGGACTGATGTTTGGAGTCCGGCTTGGTGCTACTGCGTTGGACAAGTGCGAGGAGCTCGCGGACTGGTTGCGGTCTGTGCTAGGGTGTTTGGCGGACGGGACTTTGTGTCCGCCATGCTCGCACTGGCCCTTGTTGGTTTTGGACTTGGTCACACTTGGTGTCAAGTTCATGGTGTCCGCCGTATCCGCCAAGTCCGCTGTGACCGGGCGGACTGTTGCTGTTTGCCTTTGGTCGTGGACTTGTGGCGGATTGAGGTGTGTGGTCTTGCGGACTGCCTCGGGTTGGTGCGGACTGCCATTGAAGAGGGTGCTGTCCTGAAGCAGTTGGAGCTTTGCGGGCTGGTGCCTTGTCCGCTTAGCTTGGGCGGACTGGAGAGGGTTCGTCAATGGTTGCCTTGCTCCTGGCGGTTTCCCTTGGTGACTGGCTAAGTCCTCGCGGACTGAGCGGACAGTCGTTTTGTGTTCGCGCGGGCTGGGGCGGTGTCGCTATCTCATGGGCGGTGACCACACTCCTCACCTGGCCTATAAATAGGACCCCCCTGGCACATCTACAGTAACCAAAGTAACGTGAGTGAACAGTAAATTGGGTTGGGCGAGTGCTGCGGTCTGTGTTTTTCAGTCCGCGCGGATTGTTTCAGGCTGACGGTTTGCTGTGTGCAGGTCGCGCGGATAACTTCAAGGAGCCAGGAGTTTGGCTGTGACTTCGGTCAGTGCTTGGAAGTGTGCGGTCTCTGCGGACTCAGCAGGAGGTCGCTCTGCGGCTTGTCAGTTCTGTTTCAACTTTCCCAGCTTCAATAACCTGTCCGCCGGCTTCAGGCGGGTAGGGGAGTTCCTCAGTTCGGGTTCAGCAGGAGGCGAATAACGGTCTGTCCGCGCGGCCTCGCGGTCTCGGCGGACTCCGTGGTATTCGGCGGATTGCAGCATAGCTTGGGCGAGCTCAGCGGTCTCGGCGGTCTCGGCGACCTCGCGGTCTCGGCGGACTGGAGTTCTGTCCGCCCGGCTTGTTGTTTGGTTCTTTCTGTTTACAGCTGTAATACTAGCGAAATCATGTCTCGCTATGTATGCCTCGGATTGTAATGAAGTGAATGCATAATAAGATCTTCTTGTGCTTCCATTGTTTTGTTGGGTGCAACCTCTAGTCCTTGGGTTTCCGCAGGTTCAGCGTGCGAACTGGGTAGTTCCGAAGATATTAATTTGGCGTTTGGGCTATCTTGCTGACCACGTTGAGAAAATTTAACATGGTATCAGAGCCAGGTTGCTGAGGTTGCGGAGGTTCAGTTGCGTGAGCGGAGGTCAGCCAGTGTTGTTACTCAGTGATTGAGTGGTGATCAACCTGTGTTGTTGCTCGGAGCTGCTGAAGGGTTCCAACAGGTGATTGCAATGGAAGGAAGCTTAGCAAGAGGTCTGGGCATTGAACTCTTAACGCCGACTAACTATAAAAAGTGGAAGTCGTGCATGAAGAGTTATCTTCTGGGCGAGGAGCTGTGGGAAGTTGTCGGTGGAGACGACAGACAGGAAGTTACTGCTGCTTTCGGTACTGCTGAGCAGGTGAGGCTCTGGAGAAGAACTAATGCTAAGGCAGAGTTCGTTCTGAAGAGAGCTGTCTCTCCGGAACTGTTTGATCACATCATTGGATGTGAGTCGGCTGCTGATATTTGGACGACCATTGATGAGTTGTTCAATAGGAAGAATGTGGCGCGGCTTCAGTTCCTGGAGAATGAGTTGGCCAGGGCAACTCAGGGAGACCTTTCCATCTCCAGGTACTTCTTAAAGATGAAGAGCTTGTGTGCTGAGCTGTCGGCACTGGATCCTGATGAGCCTATCTCTGAGGCAAAGATGAAAAGGCACATTTTCCGCGGCTTGCGGAAGGAGTATGTGGCCTTTGTTACGTCTGTTCAAGGGTGGGCTACTCAGCCGTCTCTGCTGGAGCTGGAGAATCTGCTTGCCTCGCAGGAGAGCTTAGCAAGGCAGATGGCTGGAGTGAATCTGAATCAGGAAGGCAGCGAGGCTCTCTTCTCAGGCAAGAAGCAGGGATGGGAAGGGAAGAAGAAGAAGAAGGTGCAGGCCGCTGTTGAGAAGGAGACTTCAACTTCATATCCTCCGGAGAGGAGCAATGCTCCTAAGGACTGGAAGAAGAATCTGAAGTGCTACCGGTGTCATCAGCGAGGGCACTTCAAGCGGGACTGCAAGGTCAAACTGCAGCCTGGGCATGCTGCGGGAAAGGAGGAAGCTTGCTCGCGAAGTGAAGAAGCAGAATGGGGAGGAGCTTTCATGACGGGCACTTGTGTCCGGGCCTTATCTGCTGAGGACTTCAACAGCGAGTGGATCATCGACTCCGGGTGTGGTCATCACCTCACCGGAGACAAGTCGAAGTTCACCTCCATGCAGGCTTACTCAGGTAATGAAGCTATTATCACTGCTGATAATACTGTTTATGCAGTAGAGAAGGAGGGGGTCGTGTCTTTGGGTAGTGATCAGGGGCCACTCACGTTAAGGAGTGTGTATCACGTGCCGGGCATGAAGAAGAACCTCTTCTCGGTGACCAACGCGGTGGACGCTGGGTATCACGTTCTGTTTGGGCCAACAGACGTGAGGTTCCTTCGCAACGTATCAGCGGTGAAGGCTGATGTTGCTCATGTTGGGAGGAGGGTGAAGAACTTGTTTGTTCTTTCCACCAGTGCCTATGTTGATAGGATGAGGGCCAATGATAGTGCGGCTATCTGGCATGAGAGGCTGGGGCATGTTGGCATGGACAAGCTAAAGGCAATGGCGAGTAGAAGTCTGGTGAGGGGGTTGCCGATGTTGTCCTCCTTTGGTGATGGGCATGTTTGTGCGGGCTGTCAATACGGTAAGGCACATCGCCTTCCGTTTGATAAATCTCAAACAAGGAGCAAGAAACCATTGGAGTGTATTCATGGCGACCTGATGGGACCGACTGTTACTGCCAGCCTTGGTGGAAGCAAATACATGCTTGTCTTGGTTGATGACTACTCAAGGTATACTTGGGTGTACTTCTTAAAGGAGAAGTCGGAAGCCTTCCGTTTGTTCGTGGAGTTCAAGGAGTTGGTAGAAGGCCGGCTTGGCTTGCGGATTAAGAAGTTTAGAACTGATAACGGGGGAGAGTTTGTCTCTTCCGAGTTTTCTAACTTCTGCAGGAAGCACGGGATCCAACGGGAGCTTACATGTGCTCACACTCCACAACAAAATGGGGTAGCGGAGCGGAAGATCCGTCATTTGACGGAAACCTGCAAATGCTGGTTGCATGCGAAAGATATCCCGAGGTCCTTTTGGGCGGAGGGAATGTCTTGTGCTGCATATGTTATCAACCAGATGCCACTCAGCCCTATCAACATGAAGACGCTCATTGAGCTGTTGCTGAGGGAGAAGCCGAGTGTTGGACACCTTCGGGTGTTCGGTTCAACTTGCTACGTGCATGTCCCGGATGCTTCACGGACAAAGCTGGATGCGAAGGCAAGGAAACTTGTCTTTGTTGGCTATGATGAGCGGAAGAAGGGATGGAAGTGCATGGACCCTGTGACGAAGAAGTTCGTGGTGTCAAGAGACGTTGTCTTTGACGAGCTAACGTCATATGGAGGTGGCTCGGTGGAGCCTACCGGAAGTAGCAAGGTTGAGGAAGCATCGGTGGAGGATGCTGAAGGCTTGGAAGAGGAGCTTGCTGTTTCACCAGCAGCTCCTGTTGCTTCAAACTCCGAGGCTGAGCCTTCTGGCTCAGGAAACAGGGGGAGCACTGCTCAATGCTTGCCCCAGGTAGGAGTGGAGCCTGAAGAAGCAACGGAAGCCGTGAGCAAGGAGCCGTGTCTTCGGAGATCGAAGAGGGTGGTTAAGCCACCGGCTCGGTACTGTGATGGGAATGCAGTGAGCTTTGTCTCCTGCTTCTTTGCAGGTCCTCTGGATGAGCGAGAGCCTGCAAACTTCAACGAGGCCACTGGAGTGAAGGAGTGGGAAGGTGCCATGAAGGAAGAGATTGATGCTCTGAAGAAGAATGAAACCTGGGACCTTGTGCCCAAGGTTGATGGCGTTACTCCGGTTACTTGCAAGTGGGTGTACAAGTTGAAGAAGAAGGCTGATGGGAGCATTGATCGTTTCAAGGCTCGCCTGGTCGCTAGAGGATTCTCACAGCAGTATGGAGAAGACTATGAGGAGACATTCAGTCCAGTTGCGAAGATGACGTCTGTAAGAGTGGTGATCGCCTTGGCTGCTAGCAAGGGATGGAGGTTGTGGCAACTCGATGTGAAGAATGCTTTTCTTTACGGAGAGATTGACAAGGACATCTTCATGGATCAGCCGCTTGGTTTCGTCTCTGAGAAGCATCCGGACTATGTCTGCAAACTCAGGAAGGCTCTCTATGGGTTGAAGCAAGCCCCTCGAGCGTGGTATGGGAAGATTGCAGAGTACCTGCAGTTCTGTGGATACCTGGCTTCTAACTCGGATTCAAGCTTGTTCATCAAGAAGAAGGGAGAGCTAAGAGTCTTGGTCCTACTGTATGTGGATGATATGATCATCACAGGGAACTCGGAGGAGGAAGTAGCAAGGCTCAGGGAGAGCTTGCTATACGCTTCGAGATGAAAGACTTGGGAGAGTTGCATCACTTTCTTGGTCTGGAAGTGGAGAGGAAGGAGTGCGGGATTCTCATTAGCCAGAAAGGGTATGCTGATCGTATTGTGAAGCGGTTTGGCATGGGCGAAGGGAAGAAGTGCTCTACTCCACTGGAACCTGGGCTAAAGCTTCGACGAGATGAGGGAAGGGTGCTTAATGATCCCTTGGTGTTCAGGGCTCTTGTTGGGAGCTTGATTTATCTGACGATTACAAGGCCGGATATAGCTTATGCTGTTGGCCGAGTAAGTCGGTATATGGCTGAACCAAGGCAATCTCATCTAGTGGCGGCGAAGGGGATTCTGAAGTATGTCAAGATGACTTCTGAGATGGGACTCCTCTATGGAAGGGATGCGGAGTTTGCGTTGCTCGGGTACACGGATGCTGACTATGGCGGTGATTCGGATGATCGAAGGTCTACTTCAGGTTATGTGTTCACTTGCGGTTCAGCTAGCATCTCGTGGTGTAGCAAGAAGCAGGACTCGGTGTCGGTTTCAACCACGGAGGCGGAGTATAAGGCTTCGGCCTTGGCTGCTCGGGAAGCCGTTTGGTTGAGGAGACTCATAGAGGATGTTCATGAAGAAGTGCAAGGGCCTACTTTACTCCGGGGTGACAATGAGAGTGCTCTCAAACTGGTAAACAATCCAGTGTGTCACGCCAGGACCAAGCATATAGAGATTGATCACCACTTCATCAGGGAGAAGGTGTTGGAGGGGTCTCTGCTGGTCGGGCATGTTCGGAGTGAAGATAATCTTGCTGACATCTTCACGAAGCCGCTGTCGAAGGGGCCCTTTGAACGCTTGCGCAGCTTGCTGGGCTTGGTCACCACTTCTCACTTCAAGGGGGAGTGTTGAAATTTGTGAAGTGGAAGTGGGTGACGGGACAGGCCGCGCGGCCTGTGCGGACAGCTTTGGCGGACTGGGCGGACTGGGCGGACTGAGGTTGCGGCCTGGTGAGAAGTCTGGTGGAAGCCGGCTGTGTTCTGAGCGGGTTGTTGCATGGAGTCCGCGGTTTGGTGCGGCCTGGTATCTGCGGATAGAGAGGCTTGTGGACTGGTGCTTTGCTCAGTGGTCGCGGGTGCAAGTTTGCGCTGTTGGCGGGTTGGTTCGAGTTCGCGGGAAGCCTTGCGGACTGGTGTGTCCGCGGTTGGGGCTGTTGCGGACTGGACCTTGAGCTTGGCTGAGGCCTTGCCGAGCTCAGGTGTTTCAGCAGGTCTTGCTGTGGAGACCGGTTGGCGGACTGATGTTTGGAGTCCGGCTTGGTGCTACTGCGTTGGACAAGTGCGAGGGGCTCGCGGACTGGTTGCGGTCTGTGCTAGGGTGTTTGGCGGACGGGACTTTGTGTCCGCCATGCTCGCACTGGCCCTTGATGGTTTTGGACTTGGTCACACTTGGTGTCAAGTTCATGGTGTCCGCCGTATCCGCCAAGTCCGCTGTGACCGGGCGGACTGTTGCTGTTTGCCTTTGGTCGTGGACTTGTGGCGGATTGAGGTGTGGGTCTTGCGGACTGCCTCGGGTTGGTGCGGACTGCCATTGAAGAGGGTGCTGTCCTGAAGCAGTTGGAGCTTTGCGGGCTGGTGCCTTGTCCGCTTAGCTTGGGCGGACTGGAGAGGGTTCGTCAATGGTTGCCTTGCTCCTGGCGGTTTCCCTTGGTGACTGGCTAAGTCCTCGCGGACTGAGCGGACAGTCGTTTTGTGTTCGCGCGGGCTGGGGCGGTGTCGCTATCTCATGGGCGGTGACCACACTCCTCACCTGGCCTATAAATAGGACCCCCCTGGCACATCTACAGTAACCAAAGTAACGTGAGTGAACAGTAAATTGGGTTGGGCGAGTGCTGCGGTCTGTGTTTTTCAGTCCGCGCGGATTGTTTCAGGCTGACGGTTTGCTGTGTGCAGGTCGCGCGAATAACTTCAAGGAGCCAGGAGTTTGGCTGTGACTTCGGTCAGTGCTTGGAAGTGTGCGATCTCTGCGGACTCAGCAGGAGGTCGCTCTGCGGCTTGTCAGTTCTGTTTCAACTTTCCCAGCTTCAATAACCTGTCCGCCGGCTTCAGGCGGGTAGGGGAGTTCCTCAGTTCGGGTTCAGCAGGAGGCGAATAACGGTATGTCCGCGCGGCCTCGCGGTCTCGGCGGACTCCGTGGTATTCGGCGGATTGCAGCATAGCTTGGGCGAGCTCAGCGGTCTCGGCGGTCTCGGCGACCTCGCGGTCTCGGCGGACTGGAGTTCTGTCCGCCCGGCTTGTTGTTTGGTTCTTTCTGTTTACAGCTGTAATACTAGCGAAATCATGTCTCGCTATGTATGCCTCGGATTGTAATGAAGTGAATGCATAATAAGATCTTCTTGTGCTTCCATTGTTTTGTTGGGTGCAACCTCTAGTCCTTGGGTTTCCGCAGGTTCAGCGTGCGAACTGGGTAGTTCCGAAGATATTAATTTGGCGTTTGGGCTATCTTGCTGACCACGTTGAGAAAATTTAACAATCCTTACTGAATCAGGAATACGAAGCTTTTAAGCAAGGATCAAGTGACTCCATCGCTGACAGCTTCAAAAAATTTTTCAAGTTCGTCAATGGCCTCAGGAACTATGGTCGTACATTCACTAATGGTGAGCTCAATGATAAGATTCTAAGATCCCTATCTAAGGACTGGGATGCCAAGGTTGTTGCCATTAGAGAATTTGGGAAGCTGCCGGAGATCGACCCCCAGAACCTATTTGGCAAGATGCACTCCTACAAACTCCAGATAAATATCAGGAAGAAGGAGGAGCAAAGTAGAAGAATGTCTAACAGAGAAAAGTCTGTGCTCTGAAGATGGAAGTGTCGAGGAAATCTAAAGCTATGTCACCCGTAAGGACACGAGCTCCTGATACTCCAGAATACTCTGAGCCAAGCACGTATGGCTCCGAGAAAATGGGTGGATAATTTTCCCTCATCTCCAAACAGTTCAAGAAGTTGCTGAGCATGAGGAGGCAAATGAAAAATAGGTAATCCTCTTCAGATTCCAGAAGATCATATCGTGATGGTGATCGTACCAAGAAAAGCTACAACAAGGAGGACATGTATAAATCCAAACCTAACAAATATTTTTCCTCTTACGTTGTTTTCTACTGCTGTAATAAATCAGGTCACTTGATTGCGGAGTGTCCTTACAAGAAGAAGGCTAGCTCCAGGATGGACGAGAAAAGATCCTTCAAAGGGAAGAAGAAAGAAGAAAAGAGCTTCGTCGCCAAAAAGTCGAAGAAACTTACTGACAGTGACGCGAGTGAGTCGAGCTCTGAAAACTAAGAAGCTTACTTTGGACTTATGGCTCAATCTGACGAGAAAGTGGATGACTCCGAGTACCATGGGAATGTAAACTCGCACAGTATTCTCTCAGAATCTGAAATGTCCACTAATGGTCATGAAGACTACTCTTCTGATGAGGACAGATCAGAATTGATGTCTCAACATGAGTACCAATTAAAGGCTTTTGACAAATGCCGTAAGGTAGTCCAAAGGCAGTTAAAAGAGATTGCCACCCTCAAGGCCGTGGAAGCTAATCTAAAGGATGAAATTGCACAATTACTTCCTCTCAGAGATGAAGTACACTCCTTGAAAGAGGAACTCTGGGGCTCCACTGAGACACTGAGTCTGAAAGAAAACATTCTTGATGAGTTGGAAGAAAAGCTCGCGGTGGAGAGAAAACTCGTTGAGAGTTTCTCCAAGCCGGAGACTGTTCTCTCCCTCATTGATGAGTTTTCAGCTCAGAAGAAGGGTAGCGGTCTTGGCCACGTAGCTGGAAAGGGTAAGGCTGCCAAGAAGTCTAGCTTCAAAGAATAGTGGAAGGCACCCATGAGTCAACCCTTGTTTAGGAAGGTAATCTTCCTGACGAATAAGTTTGACCTTGAGTCGCACTATGGTCATCATGTTAGGCATACATATGTAGAACCCAAGAATAAAAACTAGGGATGGACCCATCCCCATGACTTTGGTACCAGCGTGTTCAAGCACCTTTTGAAGAGATTCAGATGAATAATTATAGTCCATATGTCTATGGCCATAACAATAAGAAGGCACCAAAAGCCAAAACTGGTGTGCCTAAGGCTAAGGAGATGGGATGCCCCTATATATGCAACAACCAAGTGGACTCCACCTCTAAGAATGCAGCCCATACTAGACCTAATGTTCAAAGGGTAAAGCGGGAGTACAAAAGAAGGTACAACAGGTTTGACTGTTGGTGCTGCGATAAAATTTGTCATTTTGGCGCAGATTGTTGGTAAATTTGGAGATGGTCCGACCACTCGCAGGGTTAATATTCCTAGTGGTGTTCAGCTGACCAAGAACCAAGGACCAAAATATGTTTGGGTTCCTAAGGTGAAATGATTTGATTTTGCAGGAATGTCCAAAGGCCACCAAAAATCTGATTTGGTATTGGGGCACTGGATGATCTCGGCACATGACCGGGACAAGAAGCCTCTTACTTGTGTATACAGCAGTCAAAGATGGACCAAAAGTAATCTTTGGAGTGTCTGACAGGGGAACAACAAAAGGTTACGGTATGATTTCCAACGGCGTAGTCTCTTTTATAGACATTGCTTATGTTGAAGGATTACACTATAATCTTATAAGCATATGACAACTATGCGACAAAGGCTACATTGTTGAGTTCTACAAGGACAAGTGTTTGATAAAATCGTCTGCAAATTTGGAGATGGTCTTAACAGGCACTCGGAGTAGAAATATTTTTTGTTTAAATTGTCTTTGTTTAGACAATTCTACCCCAGTGTGTTTCATGGCCAAATGTAGTGCGTCTCTCTATGACCAATGACACAAGAGATTAACACATATTAATTTCAAATATATAAATATGTTATTTTCTAACAACTTAGTGCCTAATGCCCACAACATTATGTGCCTTAAAGAGAGTCCATGTCACTCATGTCAAATGTGTAAGAAGACACGGTCTGCCTTCAAGGGTATTGCTGAAAGATTCTTCTTGAAGCTTATACTTGCTTCATATGTACTTATTCGGTCTCATGCCTATTCACAGTTTAGGTGTTATGGTCTATATGTTATTAATCGTTGATTACTGCTCATGTTTCACTTAGGTGTTCTTTCTTAAACACAAGTCAGACACTTTCGATTGTTTCACTAATTTTGTCCGGCAAATTCAGAATGAATTGGAGTACTCTGTGGTCAAAATCAGAAGTGACCACGGGACAGAGTTTGAGTCTGGTGCCGTGACAAAATTTTGTGAAAGTCAAGATATCTTTGATGAGTTTTCCTCCTCGTGCACTCCACAACAAAATAGAGTTGCTGAGAGAAGGAATAGAACCCTAATTGAAGCATGTAGAACAATATTAAACGACGCTTCACTTCCAATGTACTTGTGGGCTGAAGTAGTCAACACGGCTTGTCACGTGCAAAATAGAGCACTCATCAACAAAAGCTATCGTAAGACCCCCTATGAGCTACTGAAGGGCAGAAAACCGACTGCGTCCTACTTTAGAAGCTTTGGAAGTAAATGCTTTGTACTTAATAAAGGGAAGTATTACCACACAAAGTTTAGTGAAAAGTGTTTTGAAGGTTTTTTTATAGTATATAGTAGCCATAGTAAGGTATATAAGATTTTCAATAAGAAAACTCTGGTGGTAGAATATTTGATAAATGTTGTATTTGATGAGACTAGTATGTTCCATAGCAGCTCTTCTAGTATTATTGGTGCAGATGCAGGTACCAGGTTCAAGGAGCTAAGCTTAGATGAAGCTATCAAGGAAAAAGCTCCAAGCTTAATCAAGCTAGTCGATCCAGGCTTGGTGGATAAAAAACCTCAAGATGAAGAATTGCCTCAACCTATAAAGTCAGTATCGGCTATTGCATATCCTGTTGGAGGGAGAGCAAGGAACCTAGGGCTCAGACACCTAGGAGATCATCCAGCTGATCAGGTCATTGGAGAGCGAAGCGATGGTGTTAGAACTAGAAGAGATACAACTAATGAGATTATGCATCTTGGTTTTCTGTCACAGGTTAAGCCAAAGAAAATCGAAGAGGCAAACATGGATGCATCTTGGATTTTGGCAATGCAAGATTAGCTCAATCAACTTGAATGCTACAAAGTCTGGGAGCTAGATCTCAGGCTAAAGGGACAGAATGTGATAGGCAGCAAGTGGATATTCAGAAACAAGTTGTACGAACACGGAAAATCATCAAGATCAATGCTAGAATTGTACCTCAAGGATATAGAGAAGAAGAGGGGATTAACTTCGACCGGACATTTGCTCCAATGGCTAGGCTCAAGGAGATCATGTTGTTTCTTAGGTATGCTGCCATTAAAGGCTTCACTGTCTACCAAATGGACATGAAGTCAGCACTTCTCAATGGAAAACTGAAAAAGGAAGTATACGTAGTGCACCCCCCAGGTTTTGTCAATTCGAGTTTCCCTGAATATGTTTACTTTTTAAATAAAGCTTTATACGGGTTAAAGCAAGCTCCCTGAGCTTGGTATGAGATGTTGTCTACCTTTATTCTTCAGAACAAGTTCACAAGGGGAAAGATAGACAAGCCATCATTTCTTAGGGAAGATAAAGGCAAGATTCTGCTAGTGAAAATCTTTGTCGATGATATTATTTTTGGCTCTACGGAACACATCCATTGCAAAAGGTTTTCCAAACTTATGCAAGGGAAGTTTGAAATGAGCAGTATGGGCAAGCTGAAGTATTTCTTAGGACTTCAGGTGAAGCAATCTGAAGATGGAATTTTCTTCTCTCAGACGAAGTTCACCAAGGAGCATCTTAAGAAATTTGGAATGGAGACCGAATCCTCTATGATGACTCCAATGGGTTCAACTGTGTCTCTGAACAAGGATAAGAAAGGGAAACCTTTCGATGAAACCAAGTACAGAATCATAATTGGACCTTGCACTACCTGACTGCCAGTAGACCATATATAATGTTTTCAACATGTGTCTGCTCTAGATATCAGGTGAACACTAAGGAATCTCATTACGTCGTTGCAAGGCAGATTTTAAGATACCTTAAGGGGACACCTAATCTTGGCTTATTGTACACAAGAAGTAATTATGTCGAGCTAATTGGCTTTTCAAATGCTGATTTTGTAGGAAGCAGGGATGACAGAAAAAGCACTTCCGGGATGTTCCAATTCCTTGGAAGACGACTTATTTCATGGAGCAGTAAGAAGCAGAATTATGCGGCAACTTCTATTGCTGAGTCAGAGTATATCTCTACGGGTAGTTGTTGCGCACAATTTCTTTGGATAAGGAATCAACCCGAAGATTATAATTTGAAGTTCAGTGAGATTCCAATGTTTTGCGACTCCTCCAGCATATTTGCAATCACAAACAATCCATTTTCCCGTAGCCGGACCAAGCACATTGAGGTGCGCTACCATTTCATTTGGGAGCATGTGAAGAACAAGGACATAGCCCTCAGCTATGTCTCGACTGATAAGCAGGTTGCATACATTTTTATGAAGCTGGTAGACGAGACCAAGTTCTCGTTTTTCAAAATGGAGCTAGGTATGATGAACAAGGACTCATGAAAACGGTCAAACAAACAGAAATGGTCTCGGGATCTACTTCAATAAGACAGAAATTTTGTACTAGGCAAATTCGGTAAATATCGGCTATCACTCGCAAAATTGGTCTAAGGGCAAAATTTCAAATTTCTATATTGGATCCGAAGAATAGACGACAAATATTAAGCTACGTGCCTTCGATAACAATTTAAAAAATATATATATCTAATGGGGGTAGCCGTGTGGGATTTCGTCGAACATCTGCCAATTCACTGAATTTTACTTTCTCGACTCTTCGGCTCCCATGTTTTAGTATGTTATTTCAGCCCATAATTCAACATCGTCGTCTTCTTCCACAAACCGTCGGTGTCATCTAGTCACCAAGTCCAGATTCTGACGAACTGCCCAAATTCACCGGTCGCCGATTCACCAATCCTGACTTCACTGTCTCTCCGATTCGCCGATTTCGAAGTGTGAGACTTGTAAATTCCACTGAAGTGACATAGCGTGTATCAAATCGCCATTGATGACAGAAGTGCAGGGCAATGAGAGTTTAGTGCAGTGCAGTGAAGTGGTTTGAATTACGGTGAGCTCAGTCAATAGAGAACTATTTGTCATGTCCATATTCAAGTTTCCTTGCTTTTCCATGGCTCCAAGAAGCACGAGTGGCTTGCTAGGTGAGGAGAACTTGTCTGCATCGGCTTTGTGCATGCCTCTGATGAGTTACGAAATGTCATTCTTATGCTGGAAACTGCAGAACTGTCTGTTATCCTAGAACACCCATGTAAAATTTTGGACAAAGAAGTTCTTGAGTTCTTCCAGCATGTAAAGCTCTAACATGAAGACACTGTTATCAAAAGCAATATTAAGAAGTATAAGGTTAAGGTGAAAGCATTTTTATTGTCTAGATATCTGCGGCTTCCAGTTTGTGAAGAGGTTGATTATCTAGACGAAGATGATTTCTCTAGAGCCCTATTATTTTGTGGACTACCCAGAGGTTCTAAAGCAGCCAAGCGCAAGGTGATGAATGATGAAGGAAAACTTCTTTCTTACATAGTTGGCAAAGTTATGATATGCAAGACTGGATATCATGATTATATTTCTACAGAAATGTTCAGAGTGCTCGTTGCTATTTTATACAGGAAGAGGTTGGATTTCGGTGCTTTGTTGTTTGCCAAAATCAAAGACAGCCTATGCACTCCCAACTTTGGGAGGATTATCTGCCTATACCTGAATCAATTAGATGGTGATAGGTTTGATATGACCAAAGGAGTTCCTATCCATCACCTCAAGATGATCGACTCTTCAATCTTTTCAATATAGGTTAGGAGGATCATCAGGCAAGGGGGAGCCCCTGGTTTGTAAGTGGAGGAGGCTAAACACTCTCCTGTTGACAGGATTCCTTCTCCACACCCCAATGAGATTCCTGATGGATTAAGTGCAGGAATTGAGGGGGAGACAATGATTCCAGATCCAATTTCAATTCCAGCAATTCCAGATTCAGTTCCTTATTCAGTGGCCCCAGATACAGTGTTTACCGACTCAGAAACAGTTGATCTTCAAGAGAGGTTGCTGCTATTGGTACTACAACTACTGGCAAGGTTCAATTAGTTGAGAATGCTAAAGAAGCGGATCCAGCTCCTTCTGAGCATGATGAGGATGTTGAGAATCACGATGAGGATGCTGAGAATATTAATGAGGATGCTGATGATGAAGATTTGACTGTTGATGATTATGAACTAGAGAATTCTACTGATGAGATTTTGTTTGTTGTTGATACGACTGCTACTCCTAAGGTGGGGTGTGAAGCCATTATTGTTTCACAACCCATGTCTATTGAAAATCCGGTTGTTTCTCTCCCTGGGATTGTCTCTACTACAGTGTCTGAGGGGGACGCAACTCAGTCCCGGATATCTATTTCCACTCAGGTTGACAGATTCATGCGCAACTTGAAGACAAGGATTGGTAAGCTGCTAGGTTCCCCTCCAGTTAATGAGGAGGAGTTGGTCACCTTATTTGATGAGGAAGGATATACTGAGGAGCATGCTCCTATCCCAACTGTTGTTGTACAAGTGTTGATTTCTCCGATATTTCTATACCTGTGCTGATTGATGTTCCAAGCTTAAGTTCAGGTGATCAGATTCTGAAAGCTGTTGAAGCTATACTGGCAAAGCAACTAACACAGGTCAATGCCTCGTTAGAGAAAGTAATAAAAAGATTTAAACAATCCGAGAAATTTATGATAGATGGCCTTGCTGAAGTTAAAGTTTAATTTGATAAGATTGATGCCAGGTTTGAAGAAAAGTTTGCAGAGGCTGCAACTGCAGTGACTCTTATGATGAGTGGACTTAAGCACAACAAAGATATACTGAAAACTATTGACAAGAACACACTCTCTGATGTGACTGTCGTTGTTCAGGCTTCTACTACTGCTGTTGTCGCTGCTTTTTTAGAGGTTGCTGCTCTCAAGAAGGGAAAATTAGGGGAAGGCACATCTGAGCTCAAGCTAGTTCCAGTCAGAGTAGAGCCCAAAAGAGAATTGGAAGAGGTTTCGAGCCCGACTTTCAAAGGAATTATCTTGGATACGTTTTCTTTGCATGAACTCGAAGTGGAGAAACATCAGGACCACTATAGTCAAGATGAATGGAACAGATACAAGCAAGCCTGCACGAGGAGGAGGATTTACATTAGGAAGAACAAGAATGCTGATCTTATGCCTCCTCCTCCTCCTCCAAAGTACTATCCGAAGACCAGAGAATACTTTTAGAGATAGCTTTTGAAGAGAAAGAACAGGCAGATCTGATTTCTTATATATATTTCAATTATTGAGTGTTGTGGGCTGGCTTCCAAAAAATAATTTTTTTGATATATATATATATATATATATATATATATATATATATATATATATATATATATATATATATATATATATATATATATATATATATATATATGATTTACCTAATTGTCTTGGAATACGTGTTATTTTATTATCTTTTCAAGTCTCAATTTATTTTTAATTGGTATACGCAATTCACCTTAGGTTGTAGAATTTTGGCTTCTTCAAATATGGGGAAATTATTGGGTATTATATCCACAATAACCCTGATTTGAAGAAGAGCCCAGTCAAGCTAAGATGAATTGAGTTTGTATTTGATATTGTATTCTATTTATGTACTTGCAGGTTCACATTGCTAAGTACACACAAATGTTAGGTTATAGTGGGTCATTAAACACAAAACTACACAATGTAATCCTTCATTGTGTATGCTATCATGTTGACTCACATGTAATCTCTCTATTGGGGTGTACTTCTATCCCAAGTACAGGAGAAGGATCAAGGAAGTATAAAGATCAGGACTCAGACAAAAGGAATTTAACCTAAGTAAAATTCGACGAGTATGGTTATTTATACACGTCAAATTCGTCGAGTGTCCCATTGATACTCGACGAATTCGTCGTCTATGCTTCCTAATACCCGTCGAATTCGTCGTATATACTTAGGGTGAATTCTCTGGAAATCTAGTTTTCGACCAAGGAAAATTCATCGAGTATCACTGGCGATACTCGCCAAATTTGACGAGTATCCTTTGCGATACTCGCCGAATGTGTCCAGCCACATGTCGACCACTCAGGATTTCTAGCTAAGGCAAATTCGACGAAAATCACTAATAAATTTGGCGAGTATCATAATCGATATACGACGAATTCCGCCGAATTTGACTTAGGCCAATTTTTCCAAAATTTCTCTTTTTCAAAAACGTCGGCCATGCACAGTAATTTCTAGGGTTCATTTTTGGAAATCTTTTATAGCCGTTATTTCAAATATATCTATAAAAAGGATTCGGTGATTTCAAAATTACTAATCCTAACCTAATTACTATTCGATTTTAAAAAGAACCTTCTATAGTCAGAACCCGTCTACTGTACACACGCCAGTTCACAATTTTATTCCGATCGGCTTCCAACTTCAAATGATCTTCTTCTTCGACGACATCTTTGACTGTATCGTGTCTTCTCTCAAGATCTAATCTACTCCAGTCCTAGTTATATGAAGATCGAAGGTTCAAGATTCAAGATAAAAAAGATTTCAAGTTTTCGAGATCTCCGAGATTCTAGTTCAACACTTTCAAAGAACATCGTATCGAAGACTTGCAATCGTGTTATTTTTGTTGTAGTATTGCTTTAAATATTGTAGGAGATTTTCCTCTGCGTTTGTAGATTCATTAGTAGATCGAGTTTGTAGATGAAAGATAATAGTTGTCAACCTAAATCAACTAAAGGGGGGTGAATAGGTGATTTGTGCGTCTTTTGCGGAATTAAAAAAAATTTCAGAACAAAGAACAGATCTATCTACCAAATTATCCCAGACGAGACAAGATTTATAGTGGTTCCCCAATCTTGGGTACATCCACTTTCCCTCACCGATCTAGCAATATACTTGACTCGGCTACTCCACTATCTCGGATTGAAAATCAATCCTACCCTCGGAACAAAGTTCCTACAATCTCAATCCAACCAACTGGATCTACAACTCGGAAGGAAAAACTTCCTACAAACTCGGAGTTGAAGACTCCTACACTCGGAGAAAACTTCTCCTATAAGAATGAAAAATTGTTTAAGAAAATACAAACAATGATTTCTCTGTCAGATCTGCAAGCAAGCAACTAGGATCTTCTTCTTGTAAGCTTTGCGGCACTTTCAGAAAACATGAAGAAAATCTCGGCAACAGATCTGTAATCTTCTATCTTACACGATCGGGAAGAGGATGAGCAGTTGAGAAACGATCTCGATCTGTAAAACTTCTTCTATCTGTTTTCTCTGAAAATCGAGGCCCTTGCCGGAGAAGAACAGCGACGACGACGGCTTTCTTTCCGTGAAGAGAGAGAGAGGAAACAACGACTTGCAGAAAATTCTCAATAATAATTTTGATCTTGAAAGCTTGTAATTCTTATTAGGGTTTGTCGATTAGACATGACCTTATATAAGAATACTAATAACGGTCATAATTGATTTTAATGATGGACATGTGGACCAATCATGTCACGGAATTTGAAAATCTATCAAATCTGGACTGGGAAAAATTTCAGTGAAAAGGAAGTGATATACACAAGTGAAGAAATGACTACTCGAGTAGGTATAAAACTACTCGAGTGGATAGAGGAAATTAACTCGAATATATAACTCAGGACTACTCGAGTAGCTAGAAAACAACTACTCGAGTACATATAATCAACTTACTCGAGTACTTAGAAGATCTACTCGAGTATACAAAAAAGGTTCACGGGAAGTGGAGTTGAACTACTCGAGTACAAGTTGTACTACTTTAGTAGGTAAGATAAACTACTCAAGTGGTTTGATGAACTACTCGAGTGATAGGACTTAGAAAAATTTCTGAACACTGAAAAATGAGCTACTCGAGTAGTCAGATTGAACTACTCGAGAGGATATAGTCTACTCGAGTATATGAAAAGACTTACTCGAGTAAATGACTTGGAATAACTTTAGGAGAAGAGAAATTTAGTTTACTCGAGTATGAAGCTTGAACTACTGGAGTAGTAAGTGAACTACTCGAGTAAATAACTTATACTACTCGAGTATAGAGAATTTACTCTTGAGATAGAATACAGTTACATGAGTCAGAAACTATAACTACTCGAGTATATATATACTTACTCGAGTGGTTAACTTAGAAAAAACTTGGAGAATGAAATCTGTATTACTCGAGTAAGAAGAATGATCTACTCGAGTAGTTTAGTAAGCTACTCGAGTATGTCACAGTCTACTCGAGTATAAGGACTTAACTTCACGAGAGGGAGATATACTTACTCGAGTATAAAGCAAGTAATTCACTCGAGTAGTTAATGACCTACACGAGTAGAATAGTTAGAAAAATTTTCAAGGTGGAAATTCTATCTTCTTTGGTGAAATCAGCATCCAACTCTATTCACATAGTACAAGTGCTTGAATATGAAGTGTATCCCAATAGAGAGGCTACACATGAGTCAACACCTTGGGTCATACAATGAGGGATTACATTGTATGGTCCTGTGTTTGGTGACCCATTATAGACTGACATTGGTCTACACTTCCCATTGGAATCCTGCAACCACATAACTCAAACAAAGCATCAAATATAACCTAATTCATCTTAGTTCAAGGGTGACTTCATCAAATTTGGGTTAATATGGATACAATACCCAACAATCTCCCCCTATTTGTTGAAGTCAGAAATCTTTACACTAAGGTGAATTAAAGACATAAAAAGAAGCTAAGTAGAAAAATTAGTGCAAGCAAGCAATAGACTATGAAACAGATAATGAGAGCAAATACTTAGAATTATATAAATAAGAATATCCAAAATTATCAATTCTACAGTCAATCATTTCACACTCTCAAAAATCCTTGAAAATCAACCTTGATGTTGTTGTCTGTCCAATTTCTCTTGTTGTCTTCTCTGATAGCTGTAGGCTTTAGGATAATATTTGGGTGGTCTGCGAGGAGCAGATGGATTATTTCTTCCATATTCTCTGTCATAGATTCTCCTTTTAGTCATGGACTTCTCATACAACTCCCATTCATAGGAACTGTAGTGAATGTTTTTGCTTTCATGGAAGTCCAGAACTAACTTAAGAGTGACCAGGATGAGAGACTTGGAAGTAGGAGACCAGACCTCACCATGTTCAGGAGCTTTTGTAGGAACAAACTTGCTAGCATAAGGGCCTTCACCATATTTCCTTTTCTTCTTGTAAGTCAATATCTCAGGAGGGGCTTTGAGAAAGATATCAGCAGGATCATCTTCCCAATCCTGAGCATAAGAATCTGGAGTAGCAACAGAATCACCAGGCCTTGGAGAAAATGTGGGTTGCAGAGGAGGAGAAGGAGCAGCAACATCAGTAGCAGCTAGTGGATTTAGGTGATGAGGAATAATATTTGGGTCTGCAACAAATTCAGGGAGGATTTGGTTGTGCATCCAAACAGCAGTGTCATAAGTATGAAATTTGACACTCTGTATCTGGGCTAGCACATCATCATGAATTTACTTCACATGAGTTTTCCATAAATCTGACATCAGAGCAGCTGATTTTTCTAATTGTTCTTTGACCAAGCTCTCCCCTTTTCTGATTTCAACAGATAACCTCTCTATAGCATCTTCTTTAAAGAGACCAACTTCTTCACATATTTTCACTTTGTTGACTTCATTTCTCTTATCCAGCTCTATTTGATTACCTGCAAGGGTAACACCCTATTCCATAACTTCTCCAACACTAGTTATAGTGTGGTCGAGGGCTTTTCCACCAAGTTGAAACAGGTATCTGAGCTTGTTAGTATTATTCTGGATTTCAGCGAATCCTCTGCTCATCTCTGCTTCTAGAGTAGTAACTTTGGCTGTATTGACAGCTAGAGATTCATCAAAGTATTTTATCTGGTCTTGCAGCAGGAGAGAGATCTGGGACAGCAAATCTGCTAAGGGAGAAGCAGCAGCAGCAGTTGAAGGAGAAGTAGAGGAAGGAGCAGCAGATGAAAGAGGAGGAGCTTCCCATGGAGCTATTTCTCCAATAATCACAGAACTTGCAGCCCTTGTTGTATGAATGATAGCCTCCCTTTCTTCTGTATCATAAGGGATAGAGAAATCTAAGTTTCTGAGAGGAGCCTCTGCTGGCTCAGGAGAGGGCTCATCAGAAATGAGAGTACTCTCTGACTGGGGTTGAGAGGAAGCAAGACTTGGAGCTGGGGAGGAAGCTAGAGATTTTGCTGGAGAAGGAGGAGGCAACACTTCTTCAGTTTGAGCTCCCATCTCTGAATAGAAGAAATGGATACCTTCTTCATGTGGTGAAGAGGGGTCCCTTTAGAGAAGTTGAATACTTGAGGATTTTTTTCATGGAGGAGCAGAGAGATTATTCTGGCGAAGTTGGGGGATTTTAAGCTGTCTTAGATTTTGTCAAGAAGCAGCATGCCAAACTGGAATTTCTTACGGCAAACAATAGCTTGCATTATGTCGAAGAAATACAGTGGAATGTCTCTTATGGAGTTGGTCTTGCACAGCAGAATCTTTCCAATAACATCAACTAGAAACTTTCCTTCTGCGTTCATGTCTGACCGTTTGATAGACTGAACTTCAGGCGAAATCCCACAGAATAAGCAGGTTCTGTAGGAATCTTCTTCATCGATGTCGTTTGCTGCAGTGACTACTGGTAGACGGAGGAGTTGAGAGATAATTGTCGTGGTAAGTTTAATTTCCAGACCTTTCACATTGGATTTCAGAACTTTGCCATTCCTTTTGACCTTCAGATTGGTGAAGAAATCTGCTACCTCGGGGAAGAGGATCCGACAGGGTTCTTGGAGAGCGAAGGAAAGTCCGGCGGTATCTAGAAGAACAAACAAATGTTGGAAATCGTCTGACAGCTCTGCAATCCCTGCGGTAACAAGTTCCGAACCTACACCAATCTTGGAGACGGCGGCCATGATCCAGAACCTTGGAAGAGCTCTGTCGGGGGGGGGGGGGGAAGAGGAAAAGTCATGTTGGATCCCTAGTTGATTTGGTCTAGGTTCACTAACTTAGGATGTGACCCAACATGTATAGTCTGGGTCAAATTTGTGTCCTAGAGTCTAGGCCAAGTCCTTAGAGTCAATATCAGATGGGCCAGCTATCAACAGGACCATCAGAGACTCAAGACTTAGAAGATTTCAAGACTAAGTAAAATGAATTCGACGTTCGTCGAACTCAGGTCAACGAAAGTTGTTCTCAGCTCGATGATCTTGAGATATTTCTCTGTGCTGAGCTCGACGATCTCCGTTCTCTGTTCGACGAAACCTAGGATACTTTAACAAGCTAAAGACAGGGTAACTCCAGATTTTTCTAAGTCCAACTTCAGGCTTTGGTCGACGAACAAGATTCTGAGCTCGATGAACTTGGACCTCAAATTCACAATTTCTCAGGTCGATGAAGTCAACTTCTCAGGTCGACAAACTCAGTACTCTACTCGACGAATTCTGGAATCAGAGGATTTGTGTCGACACTTAGTGCATTTGTTGACACCAACTTATGTCGACACCAGACAACTTATGTCGACACCAGAAGATTTGTTTAGACACCAAGATTAATCAGTTGACACCCACTTATGTCGACACCAGAAGTTTTCATGTCGACACACAGAATATCAGTCTACACAGAATATTTGACTAAGTCCAGAACTATTGCTGATCTCCAGTCGACGAATTCTATTATCAGCTCGACGAACTTCAGACAGAAAAGGCAAAGGCTCTGAAGTATGCAAGATCTGTTATCAGCTCGACGAACAGAAGCTGTCTGGTCAACGAATACAGAATCTCAGTTCGACGAACTGGTAACTCAGCTCGATGAATTCTGTTATTCGTTCGACGATTCAAGACTTAGTCATTTCTGGCATTCAATCCTCACTCAAATGCAATAATTCCTGACAGATTAAATGCTCAAACATTCTCTGAATGTAGTCGTTAGAGGAAGCATTAATTACAGTCTTCTTCAGGAATATTACTTGCAGATTTTCCGCAAGACAATTGAGGAAATGCATTAATGTCGATTATTCTCAAGGCGTCAGCATTAATGACAGAGGATTTAAATTTTTGAAGAGATACAGAAGACAAAAAGGATCTACCATAAGCAAGAAAAAGCAAGAACGAGAATAACAAGAAGAAAAATCTTCAGTCAGAAATATACAGACACTGATACAGACTAACTGAAAGAATTCATACAGCACCAAAAAGCTTCACACCAAATATCATACTGAAGCTTACAAGTGACAGACAGTGATCTTCAATTCAGAAGAAGAAGAACAACTATACAATATCAAGAGTCATCTTATTCAACATTCTCTCCAGGAATTCCAAGCACAACAAGTATCAATTCAGTCAAGAAGATCCTGCATCACTGCTTGTCTAGAACTCTGGTTGAAGACCTATCACCCTACAGCAAAGCTCTAGATCTTACCTGAACCATTCTACATCTCAAGGGGAGCTATTTACTAAACATCAATCCACAAGTCTTCTCTCTGATTGTTGACAGATAAGATAAAATCACTCTCTCACCCCCTCCTGTATAAAGGGTTGTCATCTCCCTTCAAAAGTGATTCCTGGTTGCAAGTCTCCGTACCAAAAGGCTTGAGTTGGTTTTTGGGGACCTGATCAAAACCCATTCGTGTCAGGCACCTGATCAGAAACCTGAGTGGATTCCTACCAAGGGTGGTAGAAGATTGGATGTACCCAGTTGAGGGGGAACCACTATAAACTTCTTGTGTCGTCTGGTTGCTTATCTTTTCATTTTGTTTCTTCCTGTGTGGCTGTGATTAGGTAGATTTTTATCTGATTTATAATTTTCAATCACTGCACCTTTTCAGTTTACAGCAAAAGCTGTAACAGCACTTTTATTGGGGAACTAACAAATTTTCAATATACTCTATTCACCCCCCCCCTAGAGTATTGTAGACCTAACCCTCACTTTCAATTGGTATCAGAGCAAGGTTCCTTTGGTTGCACAAGTTAATCCTTGAACCAAAGATCCTGAGTTAGATATACATATCGCTTAGTTTACATTTTAAAGTAGAACCACAGCCATGGCACAGAACAAAGATTATGCAAGCGCAAGACCTCCAGTTTGCAACTTGCAAAAGTTTGGAATCTGGAAGGCAAGAATCATGTTGTATATGAATTCTATTGATGAAGATATTTTTGCTTCTATCATAACAGGAGTACCTCCAGCACCTGCAGCTTCACCAAGCACCTCTACAAACATGACTGCAGTACCTCCTCCAGATAATAATGATGCTTACAGGAAAGCCAAGATGGCTCATGCAAAAGCCATGAACATCTTGGCACAGACAATGTCTGATGACATATTTCAGAAGGTGGCTGAGTGTACCTCAGCCAAGGCCATTTGGGACTCCCTCAACCAAATGATAGCTGGCTCAGCTGACGAAAGGAAATACAGGAGATCAAATCTCATATCCCTGTATGAGAATTTTAAGAAGGATGAGGCTGAATCAGTTGCTGAAATGTATAATAGGTTGAGCTCAATCATCAATGAGCTTAAAACCTTGGATAAAGATATCACCCTTACAGAGGTGAATGACAAAATGTTGATGTGCTTCCCTAGCTCTTGGGAATCAAGAATCTGGCCTATCAAAGAAGCCAGAAGCCTAAATGAGATATCAACTGAATCTCTGCTAGGCAAACTAAAGTCTTATGAGCAGTTGATTAAATCAAGAGAAACAGCTGAACAGAAGTCAAAAACTCCAGTGAGAAAAGATCACAGTATAGCTTCAAGTCATCAGAGGAAGGTGAGATCTCAACATCCAATGAAGAACTAATGAGCCTCTTTGCAAAATGATTTTATAAGATGGCTAGAAAGAACTTCAGAAGAAAATCATCCAGACAGAATGATAAGCCCAAATCTGACAAGACACCAACCAAGGAGGTTGTGTGCTTTGGATGTAGAAAGCCTGGACATTACATCTCAGAATGTGCAGAAAGCCAAAAGAAGGAGAAAAACAGAGAAAAAGACTCCAGGAGGAAACACAGCAACAGACCCTTCCATATACACTATAAGAGTGTCCCACATCTCTTTAACTGTCTTACAGTGTATAAGATTCTGAAATGTTGCATCATCTATGGCACTCACAATAATGTTTTGTGCCCTCTTATCCATTGTAGCTAGGACAATCTCATCCTTAGTCATCTCAGAGAAATCCTTTGGAGTTCTCTGATTTGCATCCAAAACAGAAATCTTCATTGGCACATAAGGCCCTTCCTTTACTGTGATGTAGATTCTAGGGTCAGAGGCTTCCATAAATAGCCTTACCCTTTCTTTCCAGATCCCAAAGATCTCTTTCCTGCATATGGGTAATTTCATGGAACCCAATTCCTTGTGATTCTTAGAAGAACCCATGTTTCTTGATTTTCTTGAATTTCTTGAAACTGTGTTTTGTCTTACACTGAATCTGCCAAACAGGATCTCCTCAGACTGTTAGTCCTTTTTGAGGAACCTCCCTCTGATACCACTTGAAAGATATGGTACCTAAACACCTAGAGGGGGGGTGAATAGGTGACCTAATCCTTTTCTAACTTTACTGGCAGCAAACAGTTTATTATCACAGATTTTTAACTTTTGCACAGCAATCACAAAGTATTCACAGCATACACAGCACAATCACAGCACAACACAGTGGTTTATAGTGGTTCCCCAAGATATGGGTACATCCACTTTCCCCCTTCGCCTATCTAGCAGTGTACTAGATTCGGCCAAACTCCTCCACTGTCTCAGAACCCAAATTGGTTCCTACACCTCAGGCCCAAAGCCTTACAACTTAGCTTTATCCCAAAGCCTACACTCAGCCAATCAAGGCCTACACTCAGCCAATCAAGGCCTACACTCAGAGATCTCAATCTCCTACACTCAGCCTCACAAGCCCTACCCTCAGCCTTTATAAATACAGGCTTACAAATCACTCAGATCCAAAGGATCCTACAAGTTAAAATGTATTACAAATAATAACTCTACAACTCAGAAATAAAAGAGGGGAGTTGAGAGTTTCTTGATGAGTTCTTGGAAGAACTCAGCTGGATTCACTCTGACTTAGCTTTCTTCAAAGCTTCTTGAGTAGAACTGAATAAGACTGAATCCTCCTACAGTAGTTCCTTGACCTCTGCTACTTAAGATCCAGAATTGAATCTGAATCCTTCTTCTCAGCCTAGTTCCAGAGGCTGATTTCTTGGATGAAGCCCTCTCTCTCCAACTTCTTAGATCTGCACTTGGACTGCAAGATCTTCTTGTGTTGATACTTTGTGTATCACTTCAATGACTTGTTCAATAATAATCTGAACCAGTTGATCTTGAACAACAGTTTCTGTAAACTGTAGGTGCCTATTTATAGGCCTTCTTCATGGTAACCGGCTGATCCGGTTCATAACTGTCTTCTGACATCTCTGACAGGTGCTGTAGACCGGCTGGAACGGCAGCTGTCAAGTCATTCAGTCGTTTCTTGAAAATCTCTAACTGTCTGTAAGTGTCGATACTTTCTGTCTTTAAGTGTCGACACTTATAGTCCAAGTGTCGACACATGTTGTGTAAGTGTCGACACAAGTCTACAAGGTGTCGACACATTTCCTTGTATGTCTCGACACAGATTCTTCTGCATGTGTCGACACTGAAATTGAGTGTCGACACAAGTACTTGTTCTTCTAGCTTTTGCTGAATTCTTCTAAGTGTCGACACATCTCCTTTGTGTCGACACATCTTCTTGTGTTGAATCTGTCAAGTGTCGACACTGCTTCTTGGTGTCGACACATCTTCTTCAATTTCGTTACTGGCTGAGTGTCGACACAGCTCCTTGTGTCGACACACCTTCTTCTTGTTGAGACTTCAGCTAAGTGTCGACACATTCCCTTAGTGTCGACACTTGTACTTAGAATATTTTTGTTGATCTTTCTGATCTTTGCTAAGTGTCGACACAGCTCCATGTGTCGACACTTTCTTCAAGTGTTGACTCTTCTGGTTGTGTATCGACACATTGTGCTGGGTGTCGACACATTCTTCAAGTGCTGACTCTTCTGTTGAGTGTCGACACATTGTTCTGAGTGTCGACACTTTAACTTAGTCTCTGCAGACTTTTGCTGAGTGTCGACACAGCTCCAAGTGTCGACACTTTCTGGTGTAGACACAGCTTCACTGGGTGTCGACATAGCTCCTTGTGTCGACACATTCTGTCTGCACTTTTCTTCACTGAGTGTCGACACAGCTCCAAGTGTCGACACTTTCTGTCTGGTGTCGACTCTGCATCCCAGGTGTCGACACAATGACTCCAAGTGTTGACACTGCTTGTCTGGGTGTCGACACAAGTCTTCTTAAGTGTCGACACTTTCCCTCTGGGTGTCGACACATGGACTTAGAAACTTTTTGCTTCAGTCCAGTGATTTCTTAACCTGCACAAGTAAACTCAACATACATCAAATACATTATGATGTATATCATTGAGTTGGGTGAGGCTTCTTCAAATCAGGTACATTTGACCAATGTACCCAACAGAATTCTAGAGAATCGTTTGGCCATGTGTAGGAAGAAAGTTGGCAGGTCACTAAGATGAGCATTGCCAAAGACTTGGACTCGTGATCACCTCCAAAGAAATCCATCAATGTCGGGGACTATAAGCTTGCCCGTTCACACTCTCTCCACGACGCGAGTTAGATTCAAGCGTGAATCAGTAGGACTTATAGGATCAAATGGGGCTTAGGCTAAGTCTTGGTAGTCAAAGATAAACATGGGGGCTACATGCAACCAAAGAGAGCGAACAACAAGCTAAACCAAGACAGCCACTCAGAATCACACGTGTGACACACCCCCAAACTTAGCTTGAAATCTCGGTGTGTACACGGCCTAACCCGACCAAAATCACGATAAACAGATAGGGATTCTAATTCTCATTGTAATTCTTTTAGATTTTTTTTTCCAATTTCCTTCTTTTTTATTTTTTTTCTTTTGGAAATCCCCAATTTTAACAAGTAGAAACTTTTTTTGTATTCATCACCACATCACTTGAATTCCACATATCACACCTTATCAAAATATTAAATTCAATCAAGCTCATTGATTTGGTTGCGATAGTAGGTTTGGTTTTAGGCTTTTGTGAATGAAGGTGGAGCTGAATCAAAGGAGGGGTAGGCACAAACTTGGCATGCAAAGGTTAGCATCTCGGACTAGGTAAGCAAAGCTCAAACTAGCCAAAATGATGGCCGACGTCACGCTCACACTTGACTAACCATGCACTAAAGCTTCGAGAGTAGCTTGGGGCAAGTTCTTAGTCACCGCGAAAGATGATCCTTCCTCCCGAATCGAGCAATACGAGTCTAGTGACGGCTACACATATTCTTACATTATCGTTCGATTACTCCAGATTCACATTTTTGAGGAGTACAGACAATATTTACAAATGCAGAAAAGTATAAATCTACATGCATAAAGAAAAATTAAATCTATATTATTTCTACACAGACCATGAGTACTAAATTATCAGCACTGCACGAGTTTCGAACTACTCTATCCTAAAATTCTAAGCCAGCACCACTATTTTAAAGTTTACACAAAATAATACATTTGACTCGAGCTGCGCACGTGGTTAAGATCGCGCTCAAGTGGGTGATTCAGTGTGAGCTACAGTGATTTGAAATAAATAAATAATAGATTAGTATGCAATAAAATTTGTTGTGTAATGACCACAGGCATGCTCTCCCCCCAGACTTAAACTAAGCAACCTAACCAAGATTTGCAATAAAATCAAATAAATAAGATTTGGGAGAGAGGTTACCCATGCTCGGCAAATGAGCATACCAGAAGATTGATGTTAAATTCAGTAGAAAGTCCACGGCCCAAGCAAGCACCACCTGCAAAAGAGAATATCTCCAAGCACAAAAACTATAAACATAAAATCACAAAAAAAACTTGATTGAAAGCAGAGAAATTGGGTTGTCTCCCATAAGCAACTTTTTTTTACCATCCTTAAGGTGGACCAAACACCTATATTAAGCATAATATGTAATGTTCAGAGCATAAGTTTAATACGCAATGAAAAGGTGTAGAGTTACACGCATCATTAAGCAAAAAATAAAACCAAAGAAGGCAGAAAACGGGCCCCGGAGATCCTTCACATCTCAGCAGAATGCTGACTTGTGATCGATCCACCCAGTCACTCGAGATGAGGGCAAGGAGAAAGCTTTAGGGCCCAGGGAAGACGAATCTCCCCTACCGCCAGCCTCTTCCTTCTCTTGCCAGCAGGCAAAATTCTGAGCCTTGCACATGTGCAGTTCTTTTCTTTTCAAATCCACGGATGGGGATCGCCAGGGATGTATAACTACTCCATGTGAATCAGTAACAAGTCTAGGCTATCCATCTGCGGGCATCCTTTCCCCACCCACAGCGGGTGATAGATCAGCCCAAGTGACCTGTTTTATAGTCTTACAGAAGTTTTTTATATCAATAGAAGTTTTTAATTCTATCTTCTGTATGCTCTCTACAGCCGTGCTCAGCTTACGTTCCTTCTTATCCGAGTCTTGCTTTACTCCCAGCAACTCCGCACTTGTTTCTGCTTCAGCTGACATCAACATTTCTTCCACTTTCACATCCTTGTCTTGCTTATTCAGCAAAATACCTGTCTCATTAGCTATAGATAAATCATTAGATAATAAGACATTCAATTTCAGAAGTTCTCCAGATTCATTTGAAATTATAGGGGGAAGTGATGGTAGTAAAGTCAAATCGATCTTGGAAGCCAACGTGACACCGCTCGCATTAAATAGCAATGTAGCTTCACTAGTTTTTAGGAATGGGACCCCTAAGATGGGTTTCAATGTATTTCCCATGGGTAATTCAGTTTCTCAACATCTTGCAAAGCAAGAATAATGCATGACGATCCGAAATCACATAAAGCTACCGTCACCACCGCATTAATCTCACAGCTCACGACCACTTCATTTATATCGTACTCATCCGCCTCTCCAACACTCTTCCCTTGCTCACGGGGATTTTTCTCCGTATCACTTGGGAGGGTGTCGTGAGTACGCTCAGAGAACACCTGGGCCAGTTGCCCCAGTTGTGTTTCCAACTTACTCATGGAAGCGGTTTGAATGACCATATTAGATTGGGCCATATCCACAAATTTTTCCATCATTTACTCCAATGCACTGTTACGTGCCACCTGCGCATTTTGATTTTAACCCGGATGTGGCGGTCGCGGCTGGCTGTTAGATGCTTGAGCATCAAATTGATGTTGGCCTCCCTGCCACCTTTGACCGTGAGCATTTTGATTCCACGAGAAATTAGGATGATTTCTCGCATTGGGGTTATACGCATTATTATAAGTAGTAGAGCGATTCTGATTGTTTATAAAATTTACGCTCTCGTCAGAAGTTATACCTGATTGATCAGCAAATGTTTCTCCAGCAGGGTACTCATAAGCATGATGGCCGGGGTTTCCACAATCCTATCAAGAAATGTCCATAACTCGAGCTGGAGGAGGGGTCGATATAATCAGCATCATCCTCCCATCATCGTAGGATAACTCCCCGCAGCATGTTGCACCATAGAATTAACTTCAAAAAGATTTCTCGCTCCTCTATGGGTATTTCTTCTGGCGGTCCAATAGGTGCTATGGGAGGCGGTATCTCGAAGGAGCCTTAACGCCTCATCAGGAGGAAGGTTAATTATAGTGCAACTGGCTGCCGCGTCGATCATAGCCCTGTAATTTGGCTAAATAGCAAAATAAAATATTTCTACTAAATTCCACGGCTCATAGCCTTGCTGGGGGCATCGACGCTGCAGGTCAGCAAACCTCTCCCATGCTTCAGATAAAGTTTCATGGTCCATGTGTCGGAAGGTAGCTATTTCCCTCCGGGCATTCATAATTTTTATCAGCCGGGTGGAATTTAGCTAAAAACTTAGAGGAAATATCCACGCAAGTAGTAGTGGTCCCGGGCGCAATGGTATGGAGACAGGTTTTGGCCTTGTCCCTCAGCGAAAACCGAAATAGCCTCAGCTTCACTAAATCATCAGGAATTCCGGCATAGCGGAAGGTGCTACAAATTTCGGAGAACTCTGCCAGATGGAGCTGCGGATCCTCACTCAGCAGGCCTGAATATTGCATATTATTTCGGATCATGTTCAGAATGTCGTGCTTTATCTCGAATTGGTTGTTAACAATGGCCAGTCCAAAGCCAGGGTAAACACTTCCCGCAGTAGGGGTTGCGAAATCACGCATTGTCCTAATGCGTGGTTGGACCACCTCTTGTCCCTCAACAACCCGTTCACCGTGGCCATGTCCTCCTTCGCCAAGATCCTCCATCCTTTCTTCAGCAGCATCAAGCAGGCAAGCTCGCCTCGCACTTGCGGTTTCAAGCTCACACACAAGATCTTAAACACAATCACTGGAGTTGGGATCTGTCATACAATAGAAAAAATCCGTTCAAAAATAACAAAAAACACTTACAAACTTTCTCAAAAGAAAAATACAAGCAATAGTTGCACTCCCCGGGAACAGCGCCAAAAACTTGATACGACGGCAAGTGTACCGATCTTAGTCAAGTAATAATGTTGAGGAGTTGAATCCTCGGTATCGATCTTTCGAGGAGTGCAAGTAGGGAGTGTGATTTCGCTAATGAAAAAGTGATTGCAAGTGTTAACGTAAACAAAGGCGTTTTTGGTTTGGAGTTTCCTAAGTTTAAAACTAATAAACCTATTGCGGGTCGCTGTCACCGCGTCTCTTTGGTGGATTACTCAAGAGAGTAATATGAAATATGGATGAGCTAATGAGGGGATCACCTCTTCGCCACGCACGATTCTAGCAATCGCTAGAACGACACTATCTCAACAAGAACACGAAAAACTAAAGCTCAGCAACACAATCATGATCTAAAATATAACAACACATAGACATGTTGAAATAATTAAACTAAACAGTGTTCTTAAGCAACAATCAAACAACCACAAGTTCAGAACAAAGTAACTACAAGTGGAGCGGGAGAAATACAACCAAACACACGAAGGCTTTCCGAGATTCTCGGCCGGAGTCAAGGGTTGTCGGGCCTTGTCCGAGCTCAGTCTATGGATGACGTCCGGGTTCCCGAAGGGTCTTCACCTCCTTCCAATAACCCATCTTTTTCGTGAATATTCACTGGGCTAAATCTATCCAGAGAACTCCATGGATGCAGCACCTTATGAGCTTGAAACGAAGCTTGGAGTTTGGAGAAGAAAATGGTTGCTGGAGATGATGCTATTGCATGCTTTTGTAGGGAGAATGGTGGCCGGATCAACTCTCCAAGGAGGAGAGAGATAAGTGGAGATCGGTGGGGGTGAAGGACGACACTTTGCGCGCATCAGCGGGGTAGAAATGAAAAGCATATATGCCTTAATTTGCGGAGCCGAGCTTAAATACTGCAGCAGAAAAATAGAGTGCACGATCAGTGGAGCACGACTAGTGGTCGTGCACACTGATGGTTGATGATCATGCGCTCAGCTCCCAAAGAAACCTGTAGCTGCAAAGAAAAATTAATATTTTTATGCGCATGACCAGTAGCACACGACTGATGGTCGTGCTCACTAAATCCCCTGATCTTGCGATAGGCAAAGGCAGAACTTTAGAAAAACTGGAATAACGTGCACGAGCAGTGGCGCACTACCAGCGGTCGTGTGTAATATGTCCAATGGTCGTGCGGTTACACAGGCAGAACTTGGAAAATGGAGAATATAGTGCGTACGATCAGTAGCGCACGACCAGTGGTCATGTGCAATATATCAACTGATCGTGCGTAGTGTTCCTATACCGTTTGGGATTTCCCGAACAATCCAGTAACACGCACACGACCCATGGACCTATAGTAGAAACAGAAAAGCCACCAGAAAGGCACACCACATTCTCTAGACACAGAAAACACCAAGTATGATAAAAGTACAAAAAATATGAAATCACACTGAAAACGGGCCTAAAGTGCACTTAACAGGAAATGGACAAAGAAACGAATATGAATAATTATGGCTCTGAAATGTAGTGCATTAACGAGAAAATTGTCCCAGATGAGTCCAAAAATATGTATATAACTAGGACTCATCAATAAGCTTCACTCAATGCCATACTACTTAACATATTTTATTCTATTTATTTGGTGTTGAGTGAGTGAGGTACACTCAATGCATTAGGACTTAGCCAAATATCAGCACATATTTTTTTTGGCTTTGACTTATAAGGCAATGCTCAACGAATATAGAGTACGGAGTTGAGTGAGTGATACTCACTCAATGCCCGTGGACTTAGCCACTTTTCTGCCCATTTCCTCTTAGGCTTTTATTACATTAGCCTATCTCATAGTCTTTTATTTTATGACGTTGAGTGAGTTGACTTCACTCAACGCCTGTGGATTTAGCCACTTTCTCAGCTTGCCTCTACTTTGGCTTTAACTGTATAGGCTCCACTTCACGCTATAGGTCTTCTGGAATTGAGTGAATGTCCTTCACTCAATGCCCGTGGTCTTGGACAGTTTTCTGTCTATCCACACCTTATGTAAGTGTTTACCTGACCTGGACACTTTGGCTTCTTATCCCATCATTGTTGCTAGGATAACCCTGCATGCATGAACTCAGACACACATTAAATACAACATTATGTATATAATTGACAAGATTGACTTCCTCAAATCAAGGACATTGTGGGCAATGGACCCAACATAAAGAAAGAGTCAGGTTCTTCATGGAAGCTGCTGATCCATGAATTTTTCAGATAGTGGAAGAAGGGCCATATATCCCTAACCAAGCTTCAACTCTGACTCCAACAATTATGATCCCTAAGAAAATGATGGATCTAATGAAGGATGAAATAGCCTTGGTCTCCTAGGACAAGAAAGCGAATAACATCATAGCAAGTGCAGTGGATGACTCTATGCTCCAAAACTTATTCCACTGCAAGTCTGCCAAGGAGATGTGGGATTGCTTAGTAGTTCTGATGGAAGGGACTGAGGAAGTTCGAGACGATCTAAGATCCTTACTGAATCAGGAATACGAAGCTTTTAAGCAAGGATCAAGTGACTCCATCGCTGACAGCTTCAAAAAAATTTTCAAGATCGTCAATGGCCTCAAGAACTATGGTCGTACATTCACTAATGGTGAGCTCAATGATAAGATTCTAAGATCCCTATCTAAGGACTGGGATGCCAAGGTTGTTGCCATTAGAGAATTTGGGAAGCTGCCGGAGATCGACCCCCAGAACCTATTTGGCAAGATGCACTCCTACAAACTCCAGATGAATATCAGGAAGAAGGAGGAGCAAAGTAGAAGAATGTCTAACAGAGAAAAGTCTGTGCTCTGAAGACGGAAGTGTCGAGGAAATCTAAAGCTATGTCACCCGTAAGGACACGAGCTCCTGATACTCCAGAATACTCTGAGCCAAGCACGTATGGCTCCGAGAAAATGGGTGGATAATTTTCCCTCATCTCCAAACAGTTTAAGAAGTTGCTGAGCATGAGGAGGCAAATGAAAAATAGGTAATCCTCTTCAGATTCCAGAAGATCATATCGTGATGGTGATCGTACCAAGAAAAGCTACAACAAGGAGGACATGTATAAATCCAAACCTAACAAATATTTTTCCTCTTACGTTGTTTTCTACTGCTGTAATAAATCAGGTCACTTGATTGCGGAGTGTCCTTACAAGAAGAAGGCTAGCTCCAGGATGGACGAGAAAAGATCCTTCAAAGGGAAGAAGAAAGAAGAAAAGAGCTTCGTCGCCAAAAAGTCGAAGAAACTTACTGACAGTGACGCGAGTGAGTCGAGCTCTGAAAACGAAGAAGCTTACTTTGGACTTATGGCTCAATCTGACGAGAAAGTGGATGACTCCGAGTACCATGGGAATGTAAACTCGCACAGTATTCTCTCAGAATCTGAAATGTCCACTAATGGTCATGAAGACTACTCTTCTGATGAGGACAGATCAGAATTGATGTCTCAACATGAGTACCAATTAAAGGCTTTTGACAAATGCCGTAAGGTAGTCCAAAGGCAGTTAAAAGAGATTGCCACCCTCAAGGCCGTGGAAGCTAATCTAAAGGATGAAATTGCACAATTACTTCCTCTCAGAGATGAAGTACACTCCTTGAAAGAGGAACTCTGGGGCTCCACTGAGACACTGAGTCTGAAAGAAAACATTCTTGATGAGTTGGAAGAAAAGCTCGCGGTGGAGAGAAAACTCGTTGAGAGTTTCTCCAAGCCAGAGACTGTTCTCTCCTTCATTGATGAGTTTTCAGCTCAGAAGAAGGGTAGCGGTCTTGGCCACGTAGCTGGAAAGGGTAAGGCTGCTAAGAAGTCTAGCTTCAAAGAAAAGTGGAAGGCACCCATGAGTCAACCCTTGTTTAGGAAGGTAATCTTCCTGACGAATAAGTTTGACCTTGAGTCGCACTATGGTCATCATGTTAGGCATACATATGTAGAACCCAAGAATAGAAACTAGGGATGGACCCATCCCCATGACTTTGGTACCAGCATGTTCAAGCACCTTTTGAAGAGATTCAGATGAATAATTATAGTCCATATGTCTATGGCCATAACAATAAGAAGGCACCAAAAGCCAAAACTGGTGTGCCTAAGGCTAAGGAGATGGGATGCCCCTATATATGCAACAACCAAGTGGACTCCACCTCTAAGAATGCAGCCCCTACTAGACCTAATGTTCAAAGGGTAAAGCAGGAGTACAAAAGAAGGTACAACAGGTTTGACTGTTGGTGCTGCGATAAAATTTGTCATTTTGGCGCAGATTGTTGGTACAACCCTGCCAATTATGTAACCCTACGAGTTATCTATGCGAGACCGACCACTCGCAGGGTTAATATTCCTAGTGGTGTTCAGCTGACCAAGAACCAAGGACCAAAATATGTTTGGGTTCCTAAGGTGAAATGATTTGATTTTGCAGGAATGTCCAAAGGCCACCAAAAATCTGATTTGGTATTGGGGCACTGGATGATCTCGGCACATGACCGGGACAAGAAGCCTCTTCCTTGTGTATACAGCAGTCGAAGATGGACCAAAAGTAATCTTTGGAGTGTCTGACAGGGGAACAACAAAAGGTTACGGTATGATTTCCAACGGCATAGTCTCTTTTATAGACATTGCTTATGTTGAAGGATTACACTATAATCTTATAAGCATATGACAACTATGCGACAAAGGCTACATTGTTGAGTTCTACAAGAACAAGTGTTTGATAAAATCGTCTGCAAATTTGGAGACGGTCTTAACAGGCACTCGGAGTAGAAATATTTTTTGTTTAAATTGTCTTTGTTTAGACAATTCTACCCCAGTGTGTTTCATGGCCAAATGTAGTGCGTCTCTCTATGACCAATGACACAAGATATTAACACATATTAATTTCAAATATATAAATATGTTATTTTCTAACAACTTAGTGCCTGATGCCCACAACATTATGTGCCTTAAAGAGAGTCCATGTCACTCATGTCAAATGTGTAAGAAGACACGGTCTGCCTTCAAGGGTATTGCTGAAAAGATTCTTCTTGAAGCTTATACTTGCTTCATATGTACTTATTCGGTCTCATGCCTATTCACAGTTTAGGTGTTATGGTCTATATGTTATTAATCGTTGATTACTGCTCATGTTTCACTTAGGTGTTCTTTCTTAAACACAAGTCAGACACTTTCGATTCTTTCACTAATTTTGTCCGGCAAATTCAGAATGAATTGGAGTACTCTGTGGTCAAAATCAGAAGTGACCACGGGACAGAGTTTGAGTCTGGTGCCGTGACAAAATTTTGTGAAAGTCAAGATATCTTTGATGAGTTTTCCTCCTCGTGCACTCCACAACAAAATGGAGTTGCTGAGAGAAGGAATAGAACCCTAATTGAAGCATGTAGAACAATGTTAAACGACGCTTCACTTCCAATGTACTTGTGGGTTGAAGTAGTCAACACGGCTTGTCACGTGCAAAATAGAGCACTCATCAACAAAAGCTATCGTAAGACCCCCTATGAGCTACTGAAGGGCAGAAAACCTACTGCGTCCTACTTTAGAATCTTTGGAAGTAAATGCTTTGTACTTAATAAAGGGAAGTATTACCACACAAAGTTTAGTGAAAAGTGTTTTGAAGGTTTTTTTATAGTATATAGTAGCCATAGTAAGGTATATAAGATTTTCAATAAGAAAACTCTGGTGGTAGAATAATTGATAAATGTTGTATTTGATGAGACTAGTATGTTCCATAGCAGCTCTTCTAGTATTATTGGTGCAGATGCAGGTACCAGGTTCAAGGAGCTAAGCTTAGATGAAGCTATCAAGGAAAAAGCTCCAAGCTTAATCAAGCTAGTCGATCCAGGCTTGGTGGATAAAAAACCTCAAGATGAAGAATTGCCTCAACCTATAGAGTCAGTATCGGCTATTGCAAATCCTGTTGGAGGGAGAGCAAGGAACCTAGGGCTCAGACACCTAGGAGATCATCCAGCTGATCAGGTCATTGGAGAGCGAAGCGATGGTGTTAGAACTAGAAGAGATACAACTAATGAGATTATGCATCTTGGTTTTCTGTCACAGGTTAAGCCAAAGAAAATCGAAGAGGCAAACATGGATGCATCTTGGATTTTGGCAATGCAAGATTAGCTCAATCAACTTGAATGCTACAAAGTCTGGGAGCTAGATCTCAGGCTAAAGGGATAGAATGTGATAGGCAGCAAGTGGATATTCAGAAACAAGTTGTACGAACACGGAAAATCATCAAGAACAATGCTAGAATTGTACCTCAAGGATATAGAGAAGAAGAGGGGATTAACTTCGACCGGACATTTGCTCCAATGGCTAGGCTCAAGGAGATCATGTTGTTTCTTAGGTATGCTGCCATTAAAGGCTTCACTGTCTACCAAATGGACATGAAGTCAGCACTTCTCAATGGAAAACTGAAAAAGGAAGTATACGTAGTGCACCCCCCAGGTTTTGTCAATTCGAGTTTCCCTGAATATGTTTACTTTTTAAATAAAGCTTTATACGGGTTAAAGCAAGCTCCCTGAGCTTGGTATGAGATGTTGTCTACCTTTCTTCTTCAGAACAAGTTCACAAGGGGAAAGATAGACAAGCCATCATTTCTTAGGGAAGATAAAGGCAAGATTCTGCTAGTGAAAATCTTTGTCGACGATATTATTTTTGGCTCTACGGAACACATCCATTGCAAAAGGTTTTCCAAACTTATGCAAGGGAAGTTTGAAATGAGCAGTATGGGCAAGATGAAGTATTTCTTAGGACTTCAGGTGAAGCAATCTGAAGATGGAATTTTCTTCTCTCAGACGAAGTTCACCAAGGAGCATCTTAAGAAATTTGGAATGGAGACCGAATCCTCTATGATGACTCCAATGGGTTAACCTGTGTCTCTGAACATGGATAAGAAAGGGAAACCTTTCGATGAAACCAAGTACAGAAGCATAATTGGACCTTGCACTACCTGACTGCCAGTAGACCATATATAATGTTTTCAACATGTGTCTGCGCTAGATATCAGGTGAACACTAAGGAATCTCATTACGTCGTTGCAAGGCAGATTTTAAGATACCTTAAGGGGACACCTAATCTTGGCTTATTGTACACAAGAAGTAATTATGTCGAGCTAATTGGCTTTTCAAATGCTTATTTTGTAGGAAGCAGGGATGACAGAAAAAGCACTTCCGGGATGTTCCAATTCCTTGGAAGACGACTTATTTCATGGAGCAGTAAGAAGCAGAATTGTGCGGCAACTTCTATTGCTGAGTCAGAGTATATCTCTACGGGTAGTTGTTGCGCACAATTTCTTTGGATAAGGAATCAACCCGAAGATTATAATTTGAAGTTCAGTGAGATTCCAATGTTTTGCGACTCCTCCAGCATATTTGCAATCACAAACAATCCATTTTCCCGTAGCCGGACCAAGCACATTGAGGTGCGCTACCATTTCATTTGGGAGCATGTGAAGAACAAGGACATAGCCCTCAGCTATGTCTCGACTGATAAGCAGGTTGCATACATTTTTATGAAGCTGGTAGACGAGACCAAGTTCTCGTTTTTCAAAATGGAGCTAGGTATGATGAACAAGGACTCATGAAAACGGTCAAACAAATAGAAATGGTCTCGGGATCTACTTCAATAAGACAGAAATTTTGTACTAGGCAAATTCGGTAAATATCGGCTATCACTCGCAAAATTGGTCTAAGGGCAAAATTTCAAATTTCTATATTGGATCCGAAGAATAGACGACAAATATTAAGGTACGTGCCTTCGATAACAATTTAAAAAATATATATATCTAATGGGGGTAGCCGTGTGGGATTTCGTCGAACATCTGCCAATTCACTGAATTTTACTTTCTCGACTCTTCGGCTCCCATATTTTAGTATGGTATTTCAACCCATAATTCAACATCGTCGTCTTCTTCCACAAACCGTCGGTGTCATCTAGTCACCAAGTCCAGATTCTGACGAACTGCCCAAATTCACCGGTCGCCGATTCACCAATCCTGACTTCACTGTCTCTCCGATTCGCCGATTTCGAAGTGTGAGACTTGTAAATTCCACTGAAGTGACATAGCGTGTATCAAATCGCCATTGATGACAGAAGTGCAGGGCAATGAGAGTTTAGTGCAGTGCAGTGAAGTGGTTTGAATTACGGTGAGCTCAGTCAATAGAGAACTATTTGTCATGTCCATATTCGAGTTTCCTTGCTTTTCCATGGCTCCAAGAAGCACGAGTGGCTTGCTAGGTGAGGAGAACTTGTCTGCATCGGGTTTGTGCATGCCTCTGATGAGTTACGAAATGTCATTCTTATGCTGGAAACTGCAGGACTGTCTGTTATCCTAGAACACCCATGCAAAATTTTGGACAAAGAAGTTCTTGAGTTCTTCCAGCATGTAAAGCTCTAACATGAAGACACTGTTATCAAAAGCAATATTCAGAAGTATAAGGTTAAGGTGAAAGCATTTTTGTTGTCTAGATATCTGCGGCTTCCAGTTTGTGAAGAGGTTGATTATCTAGACGAAGATGATTTCTCTAGAGCCCTATTATTTTGTGGACTACCCAGAGGTTCTAAAGCAGCCAAGCGCAAGGTGATGAATGATGAAGGAAAACTTCTTTCTTATATAGTTGGCAAAGTTATGATATGCAAGACTGGATATCATGATTATATTTCTACAGAAATGTTCAGAGTGCTCGTTGCTATTTTTTACAGGAAGAGGTTGGATTTCGGTGCTTTGTTGTTTGCCAAAATCAAAGACAGCCTATGCACTACCAACTTTGGGAGGATTATCTGCCTATACCTGAATCAATTAGATGGTTATAGGTTTGATATGACCAAAGGAGTTCCTATCCATCACCTCAAGATGATCGACTCTTCAATCTTTTCAATATAGGTTAGGAGGATCATTAGGCAAGGGGGAGCCCCTGGTTTGAAAGTGGAGGAGGCAAAACACTCTCCTGTTGACAGGATTCCTTCTCCACACCCCAATGAGATTCCTGGTGGATTAAGTGCAGGAATTGAGGGGGAGACAATGATTCCAGATCCAATTTCAATTCCAGCAATTCCAGATTCAGTTCCTTATTCAGTGGCCCCAGATACAGTGTTTACCGACTCAGAAACAGTTGATCTTCAAGAGAGGTTGCTGCTATTGGTACTACAACTACTGGCAAGGTTCAATTAGTTGAGAATGCTAAAGAAGCGGATCCAGCTCCTTCTGAGCATGATGAGGATGTTGAGAATCACGATGAGGATGCTGAGAATATTAATGAGGATGCTGATGATGAAGATTTGACTATTGATGATTATGAACTAGAGAATTCTACTAATGAGATTTTGTTTGTTGTTGATACGACTGCTACTCCTAAGGTGGGGTGTGAAGCCATTATTGTTTCACAACCCATGTCTATTGAAAATCCGGTTGTTTCTCTCCCTGGGATTGTCTCTACTACAGTGTCTGAGGGGGACACAACTCAGTCCCGGATATCTATTTCCACTCAGGTTGACAGATTCATGCGCAACTTGAAGACAAGGATTGGTAAGCTGCTAGGTTCCCCTCCAGTTAATGAGGAGGAGTTGGTCACCTTATTTGATGAGGAAGGATATACTGAGGAGCATGCTCCTATCCCAACTATTGCTGTACTAGTGTTGATTTCTCCGATATTTCTATACCTGTGCTGATTGATGTTCCAAGCTTAAGTTCAGGTGATCAGATTCTGAAAGCTGTTGAAGCTATGCTGGCAAAGCAACTAACACAGGTCAATGCCTCGTTAGAGAAAGTAATAAAAAGATTTAAACAATCCGATAAATTTATGCTAGATGGCCTTGCTGAAGTTAAAGTTTAATTTGATAAGATTGATGCCAGGTTTGAAGAAAAGTTTGCAGAGGCTGCAACTGCAGTGACTCTTATGATGAGTGGACTTAAGCACAACAAAGATATACTGAAAACTATTGACAAGAACACACTCTCTGATGTGACTGCCGTTGTTCAGGCTTCTACTACTGCTGTTGTCGCTGCTTTTTTAGAGGTTGTTGCTCTCAAGAAGGGAAAATTAGGGGAAGGCACATCTGAGCTCAAGCTAGTTCCAGTCAGAGTAGATCCCAAAAGAGAATTGGAAGAGGTTTCGAGCCCAACTTTCAAAGGAATTATCTTGGATACGTTTTCTTTGCATGAACTCAAAGTGGAGAAACATCAGGACCACTATAGTCAAGATGAATGGAACAGATACAAGCAAGCCTGCACGAGGAGGAGGATTTACATTAGGAAGAACAAGAATGCTGATCTTATGCCTCCTCCTCCTCCTCCAAAGTACTATCCGAAGACCAGAGAATACTTTTAGAGACAGCTTTTGAAGAGAAAGAACAGGCAGATCTGATTTCTTATATATATTTCAATTATTGAGTGTTGTGGGCTGGCTTCCCAAAAATAAATTTTTTTGATATATATATATATATATATATATATATGATTTACCTAATTGTCTTGGAATACGTGTTATTTTATTATCTTTTCAAGTCTCAATTTATTTTTAATTGGTATACGCAATTCACCTTAGCTTGTAGAATTTTGGCTTCTTCAAATATGGGGAAATTATTGGGTATTATATCCACAATAACCCTGATTTGAAGAAGAGCCCAGTCAAGCTAAGATGAATTGAGTTTGTATTTGATGTTGTATTCTATTTATGTACTTGCAGGTTCACATTGCTAAGTACACACAAATGTTAGGTTATAGTTGGTCAGTAAACACAAAACTACACAATGTAATCCTTCATTGTGTATGCTATCATGTTGACTCACATGTATTCTCTCTATTGGGGTGTACTTCTATCCCAAGTATAGGAGAAGGATCAAGGAAGTATAAAGATCAGGACTCAGACAAAAGGAATTTAACCTAAGTAAAATTCGACGAGTATGGTTATTTATACACATCAAATTCATCGAGTGTCCCATTGATACTCGACGAATTCGTCGTCTATGCCTCCTAATACCCGTCGAATTCGTCGTATATACTTAGGGTGAATTCTCTGGAAATCTAGTTTTCGACCAAGGAAAATTCATCGAGTATCACTGGCGATACTCGCCAAATTTGACGAGTATCCTTTGCGATACTCGCCGAATGTGTCCAGCCACATGTCGACCACCCAGGATTTCTAGCTAAGGCAAATTCGGCGAAAATCACTAATAAATTTGGCGAGTATCATAATCGATATTCGACGAATTCCGCCGAATTTGACTTAGGCCAATTTTTCCAAAATTTCTCTTTTTCAAAAACGTCGACCATGCACAGTAATTTCTAGGGTTCATTTTTGGAAATCTTTTATAGCCGTTATTTCAAATATATCTATAAAAAGGATTCGGTGATTTCAAAATTACTAATCCTAACCTAATTACTATTCGATTTTAAAAAGAACCTTCTATAGTCAGAACCCGTCTACTGTACACACGACAGTTTGCAATTTTATTCCGATCGGCTTCCAACTTCAAATGATCTTCTTATTCGATGACATCTTTGACTGTATCGTGTCTTCTCTCAAGATCTAATCTACTCCAGTCCTAGTTATATGAAGATCGAAGGTTCAAGATTCAAGATAAAAAAGATTTCAAGTTTTCTAGATCTCCGAGATTCTAGTTCAACACTTTCAAAGAACATCGTATCGAAGACTTGCAATCGTGTTATTTTTGTTGTAGTATTGCTTTAAATATTGTAGGAGATTTTCCTCTGCGTTTGTAGATTCATTAGTAGATCGAGTTTGTAGATGAAAGATAATAGTTGTCAACCTAAATCAACTAAAGGGGGGTGAATAGGTGATTTGTGCGTCTTTTGCGGAATTAAAAAAAATTTCAGAACAAAGAACAGATCTATCTACCAAATTATCCCAGACGAGACAAGATTTATAGTGGTTCCCCAATCTTGGGTACATCCACTTTCCCTCACCGATCTAGCAATATACTTGACTCGGCTACTCCACTATCTCGGATTGAAAATCAATCCTACCCTCGGAACAAAGTTCCTACAATCTCAATCCAACCAACTGGATCTACAACTCGGAAGGAAAAACTTCCTACAAACTCGGAGTTGAAGACTCCTACACTCGGAGAAAACTTCTCCTATAAGAATGAAAAATTGTTTAAGAAAATACAAACAATGATTTCTCTGTCAGATCTGCAAGCAAGCAACTAGGATCTTCTTCTTGTAAGCTTTGCGGCACTTTCAGAAAAGATGAAGAAAATCTCGGCAACAGATCTGTAATCTTCTATCTTACACGATCGGGAAGAGGATGAGCAGTTGAGAAACGATCTCGATCTGTAAAACTTCTTCTATCTGTTTTCTCTGAAAATCGAGGCCCTTGCCGGAGAAGAACAGCGGCGACGACGGCTTTCTTTCCGTGAAGAGAGAGATAGGAAACAACGACTTGCAGAAAATTCTCAATAATAATTTTGATCTTGAAAGCTTGTAATTCTTATTAGGGTTTGTCGATTAGACAGGACCTTATATAAGAATACTAATAACGGTCATAATTGGTTTTAATGATGGACATGTGGACCAATCATGTCACGGAATTTGAAAATCTGTCAAATCTGGACTTGGAAAAATTTCAGTGAAAAGGAAGTGATATACACAAGTGAAGAAATGACTACTCGAGTAGGTATAAAACTACTCGAGTGGATAGAGGAAATTAACTCGAATATTTAACTCAGGATTACTCGAGTAGCTAGAAAACAACTACTCGAGTACATATAATCAACTTACTCGAGTACTTAGAAGATCTACTCGAGTATACAAAAAAGTTTCACGGGAAGTGGAGTTGAACTACTCGAGTACAAGTTGTACTACTCTAGTAGGTAAGACAAACTACTCAAGTGGTTTGATGAACTACTCGAGTGATAGGACTTAGAAAAATTTCTGAACACTGAAAAATGAGCTACTCGAGTAGTCAGATTGAACTACTCGAGAGGATATAGTCTACTCGAGTATATGAAAAGACTTACTCGAGTAAATGACTTGGAATAACTTTAGGAGAAGAGAAATTTAGTTTACTCGAGTATGAAGCTTGAACTACTCGAGTAGTAAGTGAACTACTCGAGTAAATAACTTATACTACTCGAGTATAGAGAATTTACTCTTGAGATAGAATACAGTTACATGAGTCAGAAACTATAACTACTCGAGTATATATATACTTACTCGAGTGGTTAACTTAGAAAAAACTTGGAGAATGAAATCTGTATTACTCGAGTAAGAAGAATGATCTACTCGAGTAGTTTAGTAAGCTACTCGAGTATGTCACAGTCTACTCGAGTATAAGGACTTAACTTCACGAGAGGGAGATATACTTACTCGAGTATAAAGCAAGTAATTCACTCGAGTAGTTAATGACCTACACGAGTAGAATAGTTAGAAAAATTTTCAAGGTGGAAATTCTATCTTCTTTGGTGAAATCAGTATCCAACTCTATTCACATAGTCCAAGTGCTTGAATATGAAGTGTATCCCAATAGAGAGGCTACACATGAGTCAACACCTTGGGTCATACAATGAGGGATTACATTGTATGGTCCTGTGTTTGGTGACCCATTATAGACTGACATTGGTCTACACTTCCCATTGGAATCCTGCAACCACATTACTCAAACAAAGCATCAAATATAACCTAATTCATCTTAGTTCAAGGGTGACTTCATCAAATCTGGGTTAATATGGATACAATACCCAACAATCTCCCCCTATTTGTTGAAGTCAGAAATCTTTACACTAAGGTGAATTAAAGACATAAAAAGAAGCTAAGTAGAAAAATTAGTGCAAGCAAGCAATAGACTATGAAACAGATAATGAGAGCAAACACTTAGAATTATATAAATAAGAATATCCAAAATTATCAATTCTACAGTCAATCATTTCACACTCTCAAAAATCCTTGAAAATCAGCCTTGATGTTGTTGTCTGTCCAATTTCTCTTGTTGTCTTCTCTCATAGTTGTAGGGTTTAGGATAATATTTGGGTGGTCTGCGAGGAGCAGCTGGATTATTTCTTCCATATTCTCTGTCATAGATTCTCCTTTTAGTCATGGACTTCTCATACAACTCCCATTCATAGGAACTGTAGTGAATGTTTTTGCTTTCATGGAAGTCCAGAACTAACTTAAGAGTGACCAGGATGAGAGACTTGGAAGTAGGAGACCAGACCTCACCATGTTCAGGAGCTTTTGTAGGAACAAACTTGCTAGCATAAGGGCCTTCACCATATTTCCTTTTCTTCTTGTAAGTCAATATCTCAGGAGGGGCTTTGAGAAAGATATCAGCACGATCATCTTCCCAATCCTGAGCATAAGAATCTGGAGTAGCAACAGAATCACCAGGCCTTGGAGAAAATGTGGGTTGCAGAGGAGGAGAAGGAGCAGCAGCATCAGCAGCAGCTAGTGGATTTAGGTGATGAGGAATAATATTTGGGTCTGCAGCAAATTCAGGGAGGATTTGGTTGTGCATCCAAACAGCAGTGTCATAAGTATGAAATTTGACACTCTGTATCTGGGCTAGCACATCATCATGAATTTACTTCACATGAGTTTTCCATAAATCTGACATCAGAGCAGCTGATTTTTCTAATTGTTCTTTGACCAAGCTCTCCCCCTTTCTGATTTCAACAGATAACCTCTCTATAGCATCTTCTTTAAAGAGACCAACTTCTTCACATATTTTCACTTTGTTGGCTTCATTTCTCTTGTCCAGCTCTATTTGATTACCTGCAAGGGTAACACCCTATTCCATAACTTCTCCAACACTAGTTATAGTGTGGTCGAGGGCTTTTCCACCAAGTTGAAACAGGTATCTGAGCTTGTTAGTATTATTCTGGTTTTCAGCAATCCTCTGCTCATCTCTGCTTCTAGAGTAGTAACTTTGGCTGTATTGACAGCTAGAGATTCATCAAAGTATTTTATCTGGTCTTGCAGCAGGAGAGAGATCTAGGATAGCAAATCTGCTGAGGGAGAAGCAGCAGCAGCAGTTGAAGGAGAAGTAGAGGAAGGAGCAGCAGATGAAAGAGGAGGAGCTTCCCATGGAGCTATTTCTCCAATAATCACAGAGCTTGCAGCCCTTGTTGTATGAATGATAGCCTCCCTTTCTTCTGTATCATAAGGGATAGAGAAATCTAAGTTTCTGAGAGGAGCCTCTGCTGGCTCAGGAGAGGGCTCATCAGAAATGAGAATACTCTCTGACTGGGGTTGAGAGGAAGCAAGACTTGGAGCTGGGGAGGAAGCTGGAGATTTTGCTGGAGAAGGAGGAGGCAGCACTTCTTCAGTTTGAGCTCCCATCTCTGAATAGAAGAAATGGATACCTTCTTCATGTGGTGAAGAGGGGTCCCTTTAGAGAAGTTGAATACTTGAGGATTTGTTTCATGGAGGAGCAGAGAGATTATTCTGGCGAAGTTGGGGGATTTTAAGCTGTCCTAGATTTTGTCAAGAAGCAGCATGCCAAACTGGAATTTCTTGCGGCAAACAATAGCTTGCATTATGTAGAAGAAATATAGTGGAATGTCTCTTATGGAGTTGGTCTTGCACAGCAGAATCTTTCCAATAACATCAACTAGAAACTTTCCTTCTGCGTTCATGTCTGACCGTTTGATAGACTGAACTTCATGCAAAATCCCACAGAATAAGCAGGTTCTGTAGGAATCTTCTTCATCGAGGTCGTTTGCTGCAGTGACTACTGGTAGACGGAGGAGTTGAGAGATAATTGTCGTGGTAAGTTTAATTTTCAGACCTTTCACATTGGATTTCAGAACTTTGCCATTCCTTTTGACCTTCAGATTGGTGAAGAAATCTGTTACCTCGGGGAAGAGGATCTGACAGGGTTCTTGGAGAGCGAAGGAAAGTCCGGCGGTATCTAGAAGAACCAACAAATGTTGGAAATCGTCTGACAGCTCTGCAATCCCTGCGGTAACAAGTTCCGAACCTACACCAATCTTGGAGACGGCGGCCATGATCCAGAACCTTGGAAGAGCTCTGTCGGGGGGGGGGGGGGGGAAGAGGAAAAGTCATGTTGGATCCCTAGTTGATTTGGTCTAGGTTCACTAACTTAGGATGTGACCCAACATGTATAGTCTGGGTCAAATTTGTGTCCTAGAGTCTAGGCCAAGTCCTTAGAGTCAATATCAGATGGGCCAGCTATCAACAAGACCATCAGAGACTCAAGAATTAGAAGATTTCAAGACTAAGTAAAATGAATTCGACGTTCGTCGAACTCAGGTCGACGAAAGATGTTCTCAGCTCGACGATCTTGAGATATTTCTCTGTGCTGAGCTCGACGATCTCCTTTCTCTGTTCGACGAAACCTGGGATACTTTAACAAGCTAAAGACAGGGTAACTCCAGATTTGTCTAAGTCCAACTTCAGGCTTTGGTCGACGAACAAGATTCTGAGCTCGATGAACTTGGACCTCAAATTCACAATTTCTCAGGTCGATGAAGTCAACTTCTCAGGTCGACAAACTCAGTACTCTACTCGACGAATTCTGGAATCAGAGGATTTGTGTCGACACTTAGTGCATTTGTTGACACCAACTCATGTCGACACCAGACAACTTATGTCGACACCAGAAGATTTGTGTAGACACCAAGATTAATCAGTTGACACCCACTTATGTCGACACCAGAAGTTTTCATGTCGACACACAGAATATCAGTCTACACAGAATATTTGACTAAATACAGAACTATTGCTGATCTCCAGTCGACGAATTCTATTATCAGCTCGACGAACTTCAGACAGAAAAGGCAAAGGCTCTGAAGTATGCAAGATCTGTTATCAGCTCGACGAACAGAAGCTGTCTGGTCAACGAATACAGAATCTCAGTTCGACGAACTGGTAACTCAGCTCGACGAATTCTGTTATTCGTTCGACGATTCAAGACTTAGTCATTTCTGGCATTCAATCCTCACTCAAATGCAATAATTCCTGACAGATTAAATGCTCAAACATTCTCTGAATGTAGCCGTTAGAGGAAGCATTAATTACAGTCTTCTTCAGGAATATTACTTGCAGATTTTCCACAAGACAGTTGAGGAAATGCATTAATGTCGATTATTCTCAAGGCGTCAGCATTAATGACAGAGGATTTAAATTTTTGAAGAGATACAGAAGACAAAAAGGATCTACCATAAGCAAGAAAAAGCAAGAACGAGAATAACAAGAAGAAAAATCTTCAGTAAGAAATATACAGACACTGATACAGACTAACTGAAAGAATTCATACAGCACCAAAAAGCTTCACACCAAATATCATACTGAAGCTTACAAGTGACAGACAGTGATCTTCAATTCAGAAGAAGAAGAACAACTATACAATATCAAGAGTCATCTTATTCAACATTCTCTCCAGGAATTCCAAGAACAATAAGTATCAATTCAGTCAAGAAGATCCTGCATCACTGCTTGTCTAGAACTCTGGTTGAAGACCTATCACCCTACAGCAAAGCTCTAGATCTTACCTGAACCATTCTACATCTCAAGGGGAGCTATTTACTAAACATCAATCCACAAGTCTTCTCTCTGATTGTTGACAGATAAGATAAAATCACTCTCTCACCCCCTCCTGTATAAAGGGTTGTCATCTCCCTTCAAAAGTGATTCCTGGTTGCAAGTCTCCGTACCAAAAGGCTTGAGTTGGTTTTTGGGGACCTGATCAAAACCCATTCGTGTCAGGCACCTGATCAGAAACCTGAGTGGATTCCTACCAAGGGTGGTAGAAGATTGGATGTACCCAGTTGAGGGGGAACCACTATAAACTTCTTGTGTCGTCTGGTTGCTTATCTTTTCATTTTGTTTCTTCCTGTGTGGCTGTGATTAGGTAGATTTTTATCTGATTTATAATTTTCAATCACTGCACCTTTTCAGTTTACAGCAAAAGCTGTAACAGCACTTTTATTGGGGAACTAACAAATTTTCAATATACTCTATTCACCCCCCCCCCTAGAGTATTGTAGACCTAACCCTCACTTTCAATTGGTATCAGAGCAAGGTTCCTTTGGTTGCACAAGTTAATCCTTGAACCAAAGATCCTGAGTTAGATATACATATCGCTTAGTTTACATTTTAAAGTAGAACCACAGCCATGGCACAGAACAAAGATTATGCAAGCGCAAGACCTCCAGTTTGCAACTTGCAAAAGTTTGGAATCTGGAAGGCAAGAATCATGTTGTATATGAATTCTATTGATGAAGATATTTTTGCTTCTATCATAACAGGAGTACCTCCAGCACCTGCAGCTTCACCAAGCACCTCTACAAACATGACTGCAGTACCTCCTCCAAATAATAATGATGCTTACAGGAAAGCCAAGATGGCTCATGCAAAAGCCATGAACATCTTGGCACAGACAATGTCTGATGACATATTTCAGAAGGTGGCTGAGTGCACCTCAGCCAAGGCCATTTGGGACTCCCTCAACCAAATGATAGCTGGCTCAGCTGACGAAAGGAAATACAGGAGATCAAATCTCATATCCCTGTATGAGAATTTTAAGAAGGATGAGGCTGAATCAGTTGCTGAAATGTATAATAGGCTGAGCTCAATCATCAATGAGCTTAAAACCTTGGATAAAGATATCACACTTACAGAGGTGAATGACAAAATGTTGATGTGCTTCCCTAGCTCTTGGGACTCAAGAATCTGGCCTATCAAAGAAGCCAGAAGCCTAAATGAGATATCAACTGAATCTCTGCTAGGCAAACTAAAGTCTTATGAGCAGTTGATTAAATCAAGAGAAACAGCTGAACAGAAGTCAAAAACTCCAGTGAGAAAAGATCACAGTATAGCTTCAAGGCATCAGAGGAAGGTGAGATCTCAACATCCAATGAAGAACTAATGAGCCTCTTTGCAAAATGATTTTATAAGATGGCTAGAAAGAACTTCAGAAGAAAATCATCCAGACAGAATGATAAGCCCAAATTTGACAAGACACCAACCAAGGAGGTTGTGTGCTTTGGATGTAGAAAGTCTGGACATTACATCTCAGAATGTGCAGAAAGCCAAAAGAAGGAGAAAAACAGAGAAAAAGACTCCAGGAGGAAACACAGCAACAGACCCTCCTCCAGCAAGTATAAAAAGAGAGACAAAGGCTTTGTTGCTGAATCATGGAGTGATAATAAAGAAGAATCATGCTCTTCCAGCTCATGTGAAGAAGAGGAAGAAGCAAGAAACAAGAAGGTCTGCCTTATGGCAATTGATGCCTCTAGGAGCAGTTCAGGATCAGAAAGTCAATCTGAAGATGAGGAAGCCTCAGAGTCAGAGGCAGATCAGGTTCTTTCAAGTTTTAATTTTAATTCTGATTCATTTAAAATTGAATTCAAAACTATGTGTTTAGATTTAATTAGTTCAGAGAAAGAAATAAAAACCCTTAGAGAAAAACTAGGAAACCTTGAATCTGTGAGCTCAGAAAATCTTAAACTAAAAGATCAACTAACTTTAGCAAATGAGCAGATAATTAAATTAAAATCTGATTTATGTGAGGCTAAACAACTTGAGCAATCTCTTAATGGAAGAAGTCTCAAGCTGATGGACATAACAAGCACAGTAAATGCCAGATTAAATGGCAAGCTGGGCTTGGGTGCATCATCAGGTTTGCCCCCCATAATTAAGAAAAACATCCTTACAACACCCATTAAATATGTTTCTGCCTAGGAAAAAGAGAAGATAATAAACAAACCAATGTCTGAGAAAAATCCAAAACCCATAGACAAGAGAAATAAAAATCAGAAAACAGCTAATAAAAACAAGATTCAGCAGCATTCGTCGAACTCAGATCGACGAAATGTGGCCCGTTCGCCGAACCTAGATCGACGAACGCTGGACGCAAATTTAGTAATAACAATTCATCTAACTACGATCGACGAACCTAGTATGGTTCGTCGAGAATAGGTCGACGAAAATAGGGCACAGAAAATGACTATTATCATTCTCTGAGCAGAGATCGATGATGTCAGCCCTATTCGTCGAACTCTGGTCGACGAACTTACAGAAACTCGTCGAACCCAGAAGGACCAAACATAAATCATTTCACTTACAGAAATTCTAAGCCAGCTAATAAACCATTCACTCTAGTAGCTGATTGGGTTATTCTACCTAGGAGATATCACCCTTTAGATTATAAATCTCAACCTACTTTATCAGTTATATCCAGCTTTTCATTTCAACCAAATAAAGGACCCAAGGTGACCTGGGTCAAGAACAATTAATTTTTGTTTTTCATTTCAGGTGAAGAGCTATCCAAAGGTGAGTCAGACCTGGTACTTGGACAGTGGTTGCTCCAAGCATATGACAGGCAGCAAGGACAATCTATCTAATTATAAGTTCAAGCTAGGACCAAAGGTGTTCTTTGGTGATTCAAATAGTGGCCAGTCTGAAGGATATGGAGCAGTAAAGATTGGAACAGTTACTTTCAAGAAAGTAACATATGTAAGAGCACTTAAACATAATCTAATATCCATAAGCCAATTATGTGATGAATGTTATCAGGTACACTTTAACTCTACCTCCTGTTCTATTATTAATAATGAAAATAAAACTATTTTAATTGGAATTAGACAAGGTAACATATATCTAGTAGACTTTATTTCTGCCAAAACTGATGTTTGTTTACTCAATATCACTAGTAATCAAAATGAGTTGTGGCATAAAAGATTAGGCCATGTAAACCTTAAAAATATAGCTAGGTTATCTAAAGATAACCTTGTTAGAGGTCTACCTTCTGCTTCCTACAAGAAGGAAGGTCTCTGCAGGGCTTGTCAACTAGGCAAGCAAACTAAAACTAGCTTCAAGTCAATTAATAAGAGTGATTCACCTAGGATCTTGTACTTGCTATACTTGGATCTATTTGGACCTATTGCAATACAAAGCCTAGGAAGGAAATCCTACACCTTGGTTATTATGGATGACTTCTCTAGGTTTAGTTGGGTATTCTTTCTGATAACAAAGTCAGATACATTCAAGGTTCTTACAGATTTTCTCAGGACCATACAGATTGAGTTCTCTACTCATGTTGCATTGATCAGAAGTGATCATGGCACAGAGTTTGAGTCTCTTCTTTTGCATGAGTTCTGTGAGAAGAAAGGTATCAGACATTGCTTCTCAGCTTCTAGAACTCCCCAACAAAATGGGGTAGCTGAAAGGAAAAAATAGAACACTCATTGAAGCTGCAGGTACATTACTTGTTGATGCATACATGCCACTAACCTTTTGGGCAGAGGCTGTAAGCACAACAAACTATGTCCTGAATAGGAGCTTAATTCACAAACTAAAGAATAGAACTCCCTATGAATTGCTCAAATGGAAGAAACCTAAAATTAACTATTTTAAAGTATTTGGTTGTACATGCTATATACACAATAACAACAAGAAATACATTAGAAAGTTTGAAGCTAAGGCTGAAGTGGGAGTTTTTCTAGGATACTCCCAAGTAAGCAAGGCTTATAGGGTATTCAATAAATCAACCTTAAAAATTGAAGAGTATATTCATGTGTCATTTGATGAGACTAACATGTACTGCAAGGAGAAAGAAGTTTCTACCATTAGAAACTTGCAGGTACCCCACTTGTGTGAGACTTTGGATGGACTAAACCTCAACCAAGAGGTTCCCACTCATCCCTCTCAACAAGTCATTGAGGACAGTGAAGAAGATGAAGCTGAAGACCATGAGACTCAACCAACAGCAGCAAATATAATTCCATAAGAGGAATTTATTCAAAATACTACTGCACAATCAACTCCACCCACTGATTTTGTCACACTTAGGGATCACCCTAGATCTCAAGTAATTGGAGACATATCAGCAGGTGTACAGACAAGGCATCAACTCAACCAAGACTTGATGCATGCCTGCTTTCTCTCTCAGGTTGAACCTCCAACCATTCATGATGTTGAGCAAGATCCCCACTAGATCCTTGCAAATCAAGAGGAATTAAACCAATTTGAGAGATGTAGAGTTTGAGATTTAGTTCCAAGACCCCAAAACTATCCAGTTATTGGAACCAAATGGGTTTTCAGGAATAAGCTTGATGTCCAAGGAATCATTGTGAGGAAGAAGGCTAGGCTTGTTGCTCAAGGATATAGGCAAGAGGAAGGAATTGACTATGCTTAGACATTTGCACCAGTTGCAAGGTTGGAAGCTATAAGGATTTTCCTTGCCTATGCAGCCTTTAAGAAGTTAAAATCTTTCAAATGGATGTGAAAAGTGCATTCCTAAATGGAGTGCTACAAGAAGAGGTTTATGTAGAACAATCTCCAGGTTTTGTTTCTCCAACTCATCCCTCTTATGTTTTTAGATTAAATAAGGCTCTTTATGGTCTAAAGCAAGCTCCAAGAGCTTGGTATGAGACCTTGGCAAGTTTCTTATAAGAGCATAAATTTACAAGAGGAACTATAGATAAAACCCTTTTCACTAAACATCATATGGACCAAATTTTATTAGTACAAATCTATGTAGATGACATCAATTTTGGATCTACAGATTCAAAATTGTGCAAGACGTTTTCTGACCTCATGCATTCTAAATTTGAAATGAGTAGCATGGGAGAGCTTTCATATTTCCTTGGTCTCTAAGTGAAACAACTCCCTGATGGCATCATCATCTCTCAAGCAAAATATGTTAGAGAACTTCTAATGAAGTTTGGGATGGCTGATGTCTCAGCTAAGAAAACTCCTATGGAAACCAATGTTGTTGTGGACTCTGATATACCAGGAAAACCTATAGATCAAAAACATTATAGGGGCATTGTTGGGTCTCTATTATACCTCACAACATGTAGGCCAGATATTATGTTTGCTAAATGCCTTTGTGCTAGGTTCCAAGTGAACCCTAAAGAATCTCATCTTATTTTCTTAAAAGGGATTTTAAGGTATATAACGAGTTGTCCTGATCTAGGCCTTTGATATCCTGCTGAATCAGAATTTGAGTTAACTGGATACTCTAATGCTGATTTTGCTAGATGCATGGTAGATAGAAAAAGTACTTCAGGAACTTGCCAGTTCTTGGGTATGAGATTAGTATCATGGTTCTGTAAAAAACAAACATCTGTGTCAACTTCAACTGCTGAAGCAGAATATATTACAGCAGGCAACTGTTGTTCACAGATGCTCTGGATACAGAATCAGCTTCTAGATTATGGGTTCAACTTAAATAATTCAACCCTATTCTGTGATAATACTGGTGCTATAGCCATTGCATAAAATCCAGTTCACCATAGTAGGACTAAGCATATTGATATAAGACATCATTTCATTAGGGAGTGTGTAGAAAAAAATAAGATTAAGATTGTTTATATCTGCACTGATTTACAGAAAGCTGATATATTCACCAAACCTCTAGATGAGAAAAATCATGCTTTCTTTCTAAATCAGCTGGGGATGATCAATGGAGAAGACTTAGCTTAAGTTATATATACATTCGACGAATTTTCCAAAGTTCGTCGAACGAAGTTCGACGAACCAGGGAAAGTTTGAGAGATTCTTGTCGAACGGAGTTCGACGAACTCTCTGTGAGTGAAGCAAGTTTCGTCGACCAGAGATCGACGAACCGTGCTTCAAAAGATATTCGTCGACCGGAGTTCGACGAATTGTCTTCAAGTCTCCTGACTGAGATCGACAAATTATTTATTATTAAATCATTTCGTCGACCTCAGTTCGAAGAACTAATTTTACTTTCGTGGAACGGAGATTGTCGATTCATATTCTGGGAAACCTTATATCTAGGTTTTCTTCGACCTCCATCCCGCGCTTTCTGTTCCCTTGCACTTGATCACCGTTTTCTCTGTTTTTCTTGCAGGTGATCTCAATGGCGATTCCAGCAGGAGCTCTAGCCGCAATGAAGTTTGACATTGGCTTTGATGTCGACTTCGACTCATTCCAGCACTCAGATCCAATCTTCCTCTATATTCTGGAACTTTTGGAAGAATAGAATCTGAAGAACCTGATGACCACCAGGATAAAGTTGGCCGGAACAGAAATCAGGGAATGGGTCTTCACTTCATCCATTTTTGACGATAATACGATGACAGGATCAATCGCTGGTAATGATGTCTCCTTCACCCCCGCAGTGTTAACTGAAATTTTTGGTTTGACGAATGGCGACGAGGACTTAGAAATTGATTCTGAAGAGTTTACTGGGATGCTAAATCTGATGGGTTATGCTGGTGACAACCTTAACAAACTATTGAAGAAACATCTGTCTGCGCCATATAAATTCTTAGCAGACTTGGTTGGTAAAGTGCTACTCGGCAAAAATACAGCACTCAACTACATCACCAGACAACAGTTTCTGGTCATGTGTGCCATTGTCAACAAGAAATAAATAGACAGGGCACAACTACTGTTTGACTTGATTAAGAAGAAGAATATCAAGAAGGAAGTATGTTTTGGAAGGATCCTAGGGATCTTCCTCAAGGAAAAGGCTGATGAATCTCTGGTCTCCCAGACCATATTCATTAATGCCAGTAAAAGGCTCACATGTGCCTTGTTTGGCAGGTGGGAGAGGACAATCACCAAGCCCACTAAGGCTTCTACCTCTTCCACCCAAGCTTCTAAAGGCACCAGGGCCTTTAAAGCCACTCCCACACCTGCTGAGGAGATTCATCCCACTCCATCATATCTTCCAGCACCCCTTCCAGCATAACAAGTCACTTCCTCTCCCATTCCTTCTTCAACACTTCAATCACAACAGCATACTCATGTGTCTACTCCACCACTTGACCTCACTGACATTCCCTCTTCCCCTCTTCAAGCAAATCAACAACCAACACCTCCTGCTTCCCCTCATGACACATGCATTCCTACACCACCACAGTCTCCACTTCCCCCACATTTATCCTCCATCCCATCTTACATCCCACCCTCAGACACTGTAATACCAGATACCACCCTTCCATCCTCCTCACCATCCACTCCTCACATACATGTTGTTCCACCCTCCATTCCATCACTAGTTGCTCCCTCTTCCACACCACATGCAACATCCTCTCCCACTTCCTCATTTGATCCCACTACCATATCCTCTATCTTCACCATCATCACCCCCCTTCTGAAATCCCTTATAGCAGAGGCCATTCCACCTCTTTCTACCTCCATCCAATCTTTATCTACTCAAATCTCTGCTCTTACTGCTGCCCCCTCCTCAGCCAGGGTCCTGGCCTCAGTCCCCACTGAGACCAGGCAGGGGGAGATGTCTGATGATGAAGCAGCAGCAATAGCTTCTGATACTTCAGTACCAGCACCAGCAGAGACTTCAGCCCTAGCAGCTTATACAGATTTAATTGATTTAATTGATTTTATTGATACTGATATGGACATTGATGAAACTGTTGGTGATTTTATCCTCAATCCCACAGTTAATTTACAAGAATTGCTGAAAAGATTTGACACTGTACATATGCAGTATCTTCCAGGAGAACTTACTAAGCCATAGTTGGCTATTGTACCTTATACTCCTCCTATCAGTCCAGCAGTTGCTAAGCAACTCTGTGATAGTTTTGTAATTCCAGTTTTTGCTCCAACCTCTACAGTTATTCCATCCTCTCCAGAAGCTATCTCAACACCCATCTTTGTGATGGATGACTCACCTATGCCAGATCTAGGTGAGCTGATCTTGGCTGATATTAAAGAAGAAAATAAGGCAGCATCTGAAAGCTCTGTCCCCATTACTTCTGATGCTTGTACAGTCTCTTCTTCAACTACTGCTGAAACTGCAGTTTTTGAAACTTCTACTCCTGCTACAGAAAAGGTTGTCATTGATGATAAAGCTTTGAAAGCATTGGATGCTTTATATGATAACCCTCAGGGTTCTGGCAGTGAAGATGATGAAGATGATGATGAAGATGATTCAGATGAAGAAGCTGCCAAGAAGAAGAAGCAATTATTGTCAAGGAAAAAGAAGGCTCCTCCTCCTCCTACTCCTAAGCATAATCCAACAGCTGACAATCCCTACTACATCTTGCATAATGTTACTCCTTATAAGGGAACCCCTGCTTGGATGTGGTTGTCAAAGAATCAGCAAAAGGAGAGAAAACGAAGTAGGAGATACTCTGAAAGTGCAGGTTAGATCTGATATACTCTAGAGGGGGGGGGGGGGTGAATAGAGTATGGTGCTCACTAAAAACTTTTTACAACTTTTGTTGTATTCCTAAGTGAACAGGGAAGCAAATAAAATAAGGTAAGCACAGCAACTATCTAAACATATATCAACACAGAACAATCACAGAGCACAGCTAGAAAACAAAAGAAAAGGGCAACCAGACAACAAAAGAATTTTATAGTGGTTCCCCAACCTGGGTAAATCCACTCTTCTACCACCCTGGTAGGAATCCACTCAGGTTTTTGATCAGGTGTCTGACACCAATGAGCTTTTGTTCAGGTGCTCAAAAACCAAACCTCAAGTCTTTTGGAAGGAGACTTGTAACCAGAATAATTTTGAAGGGATTTAAAACCCTGTACAGGAATTGGAAAGAAGGTGATAGTGTCTTCTCTGTCAATAATCAGAGAGAAGACTTGTGGATTGATTGTAGCAGATCTTGCTCCCCCTGAGATCTTGAATTGGTCAGGAAAGCTGGAGCACTGCTTCAGGGTGATAGGTCTTCAATGACCTAGAATGCCTAGACCAAAAATGCTTCAGGAACTTCTTTTGATAGATAAAGTTTTGTTGTCCTTTGAAGTTGTCCTGAGAATTGAGAGAAGAAGACTCTTGATTGAATTTGATTGTTCTTCTTCTTCTTCTTGAATATATTCTCTGTTCAAAGTTGATTGCAGTCAAGAACTTTTGATTTGTGAATGATTGTTCTTCTCTGCAACCTTAGAGTGTCTGTCTGTTTGTGTATTGCTTGATGTACTGTGATTTTTGTTACTCTCTCACTGCTTGATCCTTTTCTCTCTTACTGTGTGTCTATTTCTGACTGAGGAACATTCAAACTTTTGAATGTCGAGCAGTAATTGCAGTCGTCCTTGAAAAGAAGCGACAATCAATAATTTCCCTAACTGTCCCATGGAAAAATGGCATGAAATCGTCCATAGTCAATGCGCGTTCTAACGGTAACAATCCGAGAAGATCTGGCATTAATAACTCCGGATTCATCGCCAAGAAACGGGACAGGAAACTTGAAGAAAACCTAGTCTGGATTCGTCGAACGAAGAACACAATTCGTCGAGCTGCACTTGTGTTCGTCGAGCTGAACTTGAGTTCGTCGAGCTGAGCTTGAGAGAGTTCGTTGACCAGACAATCTTCATTCGTCAAACAGACAGTCTTCATTCATCGAGCTGAGAATCAAATTCTGGACTTAGGAAAAATATTCTGCATCTGCTGAAATGCTGTGTTGACAAAAGTTGGTGTCAACAGATTGATCTTGGTGTCGACATAAGTCCTCTGGTGTCGACATAAGCTGGTGTCGACTCATATCCTGGTGTCAACACAAAACCTCAGGTGTCAACATAAGCTGGTGTCGACACAATTCGTCTGGTGTCAACACAAACCCTAAGTGTCGACACAAATTCTCTGAGTCCAGAAATCGTCGAGTAGAGTACAGCATTCGTCGACCTGAGAAGCTGATTTAGTCGACTTGAGAAATTGACAACTTGAGGTCCAAGTTCGTCGAGCTTAGAATATAACTCATCGACCGAAGCTTGAAGCTGGACTTAGAAAGATTTGAGGTTCTCCTAACTTTGGCTTGATGTAGAAACTGAGTCTTCGTCGATCAGAGAACACAGATCGTCGAGCTCAGCACTAAGAATTATCTCACGATCGTCGAGCGCAGAACTCCTTTCATCGAGCTGAGTTCGACGAACGTCGAACTCATTTGACTTGGTCTTGAAATCCTCTAAGTCTGAAGTCTCTGATGGTCTTGTTGAAAGCTGGTCTATCTGGAGTTGAGCCTAAGGACTTGACCTAGACTCTAGGACACAAATTGACCCTGCCTATACATGATGGGTCACATCCTAAGTCAGTGAATCTAGCCCAAATCAACTAGGGATCCAACAATCTCCCCCTATTTGGGTGAGGTCACTAACATAGACTCAAAATAGAAAAACAAAGCATGAAAATAGATATATTTGGCAGGGAATTATAACATATGCAACAGATATATATATATATATATACACAGCTTTGTTTAAACAGATAGCATAGTTTGAAAAACAAAAATATATAGAAAATGAAATAACACAAAAAGATTACTTTTTTGGTTTCTTCTGCTGAGGTTTGTCTTCTGATGTTTGCTCTCCTGTCTTCTTGAAAATGATTTCTCTCTTTGGATCTCGAGCTTGAGCTATTGTCATAGTCATGTCAGCTGCCCCAATAATATTCAATGAAGTTGCTCTGGGGACAACTACTTCTGGATGAAGTTTCATATAATCATCAACATTAAATAATTTATTTCCTTTATCAAACCTTTTCAGCTCTTCTTTTCTATACTTTGACATGGTTGATAATCCAGAGATATCTTTACCTTCAGCCTTGGTTTTATTTATCAAAGATAGTCCAATCAATTCCTGGTATCTAGCCATTCTTGCTGTATTTGCAGTTTCAGGATCTTCAAAAGGAATTGGAGGAGAGAGAGGTCTCTTTGGACTTTCAGCTTTTTGAACTTCAGAACTTTGTTGCTGCTGCTGCTGATGATGATGTTGACTTTGACTACCTGAGGATGGCTGCCTCTGCTGGCTGCTTCCAGAAGATCTCCCTGACTGTCTCTGATAAGTTTGCATTGGGGCAAATCTCTAGGAGCTAGAGCCACTGGCACCAGCTACTGGAGGAGGTGGAGGAGGATCCTTCCTGTATCTTTGCACTGGAGGAGGGGAATATCTCCTGCTTCTCTTTCTATCTTTCTGCTGGTTTTTGGAGAGCCACATCCATGCAGGCATTCCCTTATATGGAGTTACATTGTGCAGGATGTAGTAAGGGATGTCAGCATTGGGATTAGGCTTTGGAGCTGGAGTAGGAGGAGCCTTTCTTTTCTTTGAAAGCATCTTCTTTTTCTTAGTAGCAGCATCTTCATCTGAGTCATCATCATCATCTTCTTCAGACTCAGAACCTTGAGGGATATCATAAAGAGCATCCAAAGCTTTCAAAGCTTTATCAGAAATAACTGCCTTTTCTGGAGGAGGGGCAGAAGGTTCAGGAACTGGAATATCACAATAGAGGAGGAGGGGACTGCATAGGAGTCAGAAAAAATAGAGACAGAGCTTTCAGCTACTACCTTATTCTCTTCTTCAATGTCAGCCTGAATAAGCTCATCCAAATATGGCAGGGGAGAGTCATCCATAATAAAATCTGGTGCTGAAACTGGCACTGAAGTATCTTCTGGAATGACCTTTGAACTAGAAGCTGAGATGGAAGCTGAAGCTGAGAGAGCAAAATTGTCACAGAGTTGCTTAGCAACTACTGGACTAGCTGGAGAGGTATAAGGTATAATAGTCAAACTTGGCTATGTAAAATGTGCTGAAAAGAATTGCATATGTGCAGTATCAAAATTACTCAACAAAATAGATAAATTCACTGTGGGATTTAAATAGAAATCACCAACAGATGTTATTTGTTCAACTGACTCATCCAAGTCAATGTCAGTATCCATAAATTGAATTAACTCAATCATTTCAGAATCAAAATCTGCCAAAATTGTTGTATCCTCATCTGAATCTGCATCTACTGGAGAGAGAATTATTGTTATGACTGTTGTTGCTGTTGTATCTACATCTGCTGCAACTTCATTACTGAGCATCTCCCCCTGCCTAGGTTCAGGAGAACCTAGAGCCTGGCCCCTAGATGAAGAGTGGACAGTAGATAGAAGAGAGAATTGGGCAGATAAGGAATGGATGGAGGTCACAAGAGGTGTAATGGCCTCTTGAATGAGAGATTTGATGAGAGGAGTGAGCAAGGAGATGATGGTTGATGGATCAAATGGGGAGGGGGAAGAGGATGGAATAGAGGGTGGAATAACAGATGAAATGGGGGCATCTGGCATGATTGTGTCTGAGGGTATGATGTAAGATGGAATGGTGGATAAGTGTGGGGGAAGAGGAGACTGAGGAGGTGTAGGAATGTGAGTGTCCTGAGGTGAAGCTGGAGGGGTGGATGGTTGATTTGCTGGCAGAGGGGAAGATGAATGCAGAGAAGAGATGTTGGTGATGTCTAGAGGTGGAGATGAAGGAGGGGTAGGCACATGAGGAGGCTTCTGTGGTGGAAGGGGTGCTGGAAGAGATGGTTGAGATGGAGGGACCTCTTCAGTAGGGAGGGGAGTGGCCTTTACAGCCCTTGTGCTCTCAGAAGGAGGGATAGAAGAGGAAGAACCCTTGGAGGGTTTGGAGATAGTCCTCTCCCATCTGCTAAACAGAGCGCATGTGAGGCGCTTGCTGGCATTTATGAAGATGGTCGGGTAGACCATACATTCAGCAGCCTTCTCTTGAAGAAAAACTCCAAAAATTCTACCAAAGCAGACTTCCTTCTTGCTGTTCTTTTTCCTGATCAACTCAAAGAAAACATTACTCCAATTTACAGAGCGCTTGTTCACCACTGCGCACATGATCAGAAATTGATGTCGGGTTATGTAGTCATGCGCTGAGTGCTTTCCCATTCGCACTTTCCCTACAATGTCTACCAGAAATTGCTACGCGACAGACAGTTGCTTCTTCAGCAGTTTGTTAGGGTTGCAACCTAAAAAACCCATTAGTTTCAGCATATCAGCAAACTCTTCAGAATCCATGTCTATATTGTCTTCTCCATTCACCAAACCAAAGATCTCAGACAGAACCGCGGGAGACAACGAAACAGCAGTACTCCCTATATTGCCGGTCAAAACATCTTCTTCAGAAATTGTAGATGTATAAACTCATTCTCTTATTTCAGTTCCATGTAGTTTAATGCGCCTGGTCATGAAATCCTTTAGATTAAGTTCTTCCAGTAATTCCAAGATATACAGAAAGATGGGGTCCGAATGTTGAAAAGAATCGAAGTCCATATCGAACCCAGTATCAAACTTCATCACTGCTAACGTGCTTGCTGGAATCGCCATTGATGACCTGCAAGAAAAACACGGAGAGAAATGACGATCAAGAGCAAAGGAACTGAAAGCGCGGGACGGAGGTCGAAGAAAACCTAGATATAAGATTTTCAGAATATGAATCGACAAACTCCGTTCCACGAAAAAGAGAAATTCTTCGACCTGAGCTCGATGAAATAAATTATAGATAGATAATTCGTCGATCTCATCCAGAAGAATCGAAAACAGTTCGTCGAACTCCGTTCGACGAAATGTCTTCTGAAGCAAAGTTCGTCGATCTCCGGTCGACGAAAATTATTTCCACACACAGAGAATTCGTCGATCTCCGTTCGACGAGATTCTCTCAAACTTTCCCTAAGTCGTCGAACTCCGTTCGACTAACTCTGGAAAATTCGTTGAATGCAGACAGAAAATAGGTTAACTCTTCTCCATTAATCATTCCCAGTTGATTTATAAAGAACAGATGGCTTTTCTCATCCAATGGCTTGGTAAAAATGTCTGCTCTCTGTAGATCAGTAGGAATATGGATCAAGTAATTTTCTTTTTGTCCACATTATCTCTAATGAAATGATGTCCTATTTCAATATGCTTAGTCCTAGAATGGTGAACTGGATTCTGTGCTATAGCAATAGCACTAGTATTATCACAAAATAGTGTTGAATTATTTAAGTTGACACCATAGTCTAAGAGTTGGTTTTGTATCCATAGTATTTGTGAATAGCAGCTGCCAGCAGCCATGTATTCTGCTTCTGTAGTTGATGTAGACACAGATGTCTGGTTTTTACAAAACCAGGAGACAAGTCTCATACCTAGGAACTGGCAAGTTCCAGAGGTACTTTTCATGTCCACTCTACATCCAGCATAGTCAGCATCTGAGTATCCATTTAATTAAAACTCTGACTCTACAGGATACCAGAGTCCTAGATTAGGGCAACTCTTTATATATCTCAAAATTCTTTTTAGGAAAATAAGGTGAGATTCTTTAGGGTTCACTTGGAACCTAGCACAAAGGCATGTGGCAAACATTATATCAGGTCTGCTAGATGTTAGGTATAATAGGGATCCAACAATTGTCCGATAATTTTTATGATCTACAGGTTTCCCAGCTGCATCAGAATCCACAACAGCATTTGCAGAAATAGGGGTTTTCATCCCTGAAGCATCACCCATCCCAAATTTTTTGATAAGCTCTTTAGCATACTTAGCTTGGGAGAGGAAGATACCTTCTGGGAGCTGCTTCACTTGGAGACCAAGGAAGTAGGAAAGCACACCCATGCTACTCATCTCAAATTTAGAATGCATAAGGTCAGCAAACCTCTTGCACAATTTGGGATTAGTAGACCCAAAAATGATGTCATCCACATATATTTATACTAATAAAATTTGGTCCTTATGATGTCTAGTGAAAAGTGTTTTATCTATGGTTCCTCTTATAAATTTATGCTCTAAAAGAAAGCTTGCTAGGATCTCATACCAAGCTCTTGTAGTTTGCTTTAAACCATAGAGAGCTTTATGCAATTTAAGAACAAAAGAGGGTTGAGTTGGAGAGATAAAACCTGGAGGTTGTTCTACATAAACCTCTTCTTGAAGTACTCCATTCAGAAATGCACTCTTGACATCCATTTGGTAAACCTTGAATCTCTTGTGAGCTGCATAGGTAAGGAATATTCTTATGGACTCTAACCTTGCAACAGGGGCAAAGGTTTGGTCATAATCAATTCCTTCCTCTTGCCTGTAGCCTTGAGCAACAAGCCTAGCCTTGTTCCTCACTATGTTTCCTTGAGCATCCAACTTGTTCCTGTAGACCCATTTGGTTCCAATAACTGGGTAGTTATGAGGTCTTGGAAGCAAATTCCAAACTCTACATCTCTCAAACTGATTTAGTTCCTCTTGCATTGCAATGATCCAGTGGGGATCTTGCTCAGCTTCATGGATGGTGAGAGGTTTAATTTGAGAGAAAAACAGGCATGCATTAAATCTTGGTTGAGTTGATACCTTGTCTGTACACCTGCTGAAATGTCTCCAATCACTTGAGATCTGGGGTGATCTCTAAGTGTGACAAGATCAATTGGTGGAGTTGGTTGAACAACAGCTTCTGTAATTAATTCCTCTTGGGGAATGATACTAGCTGTTGAGGGAAGTTCAGCCACTTCCTCTTGAATTTCTTCTTCACTTTCTTCAGCAACTTGTGGAGTAGGATGGTTTGATATCTCTTGGGTAAGGTTCAGTCCATCCATAGACTCACACAGTTGAGGTACCTGCAACAAGCTATTGGTAGAAATCTCTTTCTCCTTATATGACATGTTAGCTTCATCAAAAGATACATGCACAGATTCTTCAATTTTAAGAGTAGATTTGTTATACACCCTATAAGCTTTACTGATCATGGAGTATCCCAGAAAAACTCCTTCATCAGCTTTAGCTTGAAATTTTGATATGTATTTCTTGTCATTATTGTGAATGTAACAAATGCAACCAAAAATTTTAAAATAATCTACTTTAGGTTTCTTCTCTTTGAGTAATTCATAGGGAGTCTTACCCTTTAGCTTATGTATCAAACCTCTATTCAACACATAGTTAGAGGTGTTCACTGCCTCTGCCCAAAACGATAGAGGAAGGTGAGCATTTGACAACAATGTAGTAGCAGATTCAATAAGGGCTCTATTTTTCCTTTCAGCTACCACATTTTGTTGAGGAGTTCTAGGAGCTGAGAAAGTATGCCTCATCCCTTCACTCTGACAGAACTCTTGCAAACAAAGAGAATCAAACTATGTCTCATGATCACTTCTGATCAGGATAATGTGAGTATTGAACTCACTCTGTAAGTATTTGAGAAACTCTATCGAACACTTAAAGTTATCAGACTTCTTTCTCAAAAAGAACACCCATGTGAATCTAGAGAAGTCATCTACAACTACTAAAGTATAAGATTTCCCTCCTAAGCTTTGTACTGTAATGGGTCCAAAGAGATCCATGTGTAACAGATACAAAATCCTAGGTGAATCACTCTTATTAAGTGACTTGAAGCTATTTTTGGTTTGCTTGCCTAATTGGCAAGCCCTGCAATATCCTTCCTTCTTGTAGGGGCCAGAAGGTAGTCCTCTAACAAGGTTGTCCTTGGATAGCCTAGCAATGGTTCTAAGGTTTATATGTCCTAATCTTTTATGTCATAGTTCATTAGGTCTACAAATGGAATTGAACACGCATATATCTCCCTTAGTTGAAAGAAAATCTACAAGATAAATGTTACCTTTCCTTTTACCTGTCAATACAGTTGTGTTGTCCTCTGATTTGATTTTGCGTGAGGATTTGTTGAAAGTCACTTGTTAGTCTTCATCACACAGTTGACTGATGCTAATTAAGTTGTGCTTCAGTCCTTCCACATAAGCTACTTCCTTGAATGTGACTGAGCCAATCTGGACTGCACCATATCCTTTTGTTAGTTCAAAGTATGAATCACCAAATATTACTTTGGGTCCAAGTTTGGCTTTGAAGAATGTGAAATTCTCCTTGTTTCCTGTCATATGCTTTGAGCACCCACTATCCAGATACCATTAATGGTTTGATGTTAGATAGGTCTTTACCTGTACCTGCAAGGAAAAACAAAATTCAATTGTTCTTGACACAGGTTACCTTGGGTCCTTTGTTTGGTTGAAAAGTAAAGCTAGAAATAACTGATAAACCAGGTTGAGATTTATACCCTAAAGGGTGATATCTCCTAGGTGGAATTACCTAATTAGCTACTGGATTAAATGTCTTATTAATTGGTTTAGAGTATCTGTAAGAGAAATCGTTTAGCTTTGGTCTTTTTGGGTTCGATGAATTGTTGTAAGTTCGTCGACCAGAGTTCGACGAATAGTGATGAGATCGTCGATCTCTGCTCAGAGAATGATAGTAGTCATTTTCTGCGCCCCATGTTCGTCGACCTCTATTCGACGAACCATACACAGTTCGTCGATCGCAGTTAGATGAATTGTTATATCTGAAGTTTGAGTTCAGCGTTCGTCGATCTAGGTTCGACGAACTGGCTACATTTCGTCGATCTGAGTTCGACGAATGCTGCTGAACTTTGTTTTTATTTGATGTTTTCAGATTTTTGTTTCTCTTGTCTATGGGTCTAGGATTATTTTCTGACATTGGTTTGTCTATTAACTTTTCTTTTCCCTTTGCAGATATAAACTTGATGGGGGTTGAAAGAATATTTTTCTTAACTATGGGGGGTAAGCTTGATGAAGCACCCAAGCCCAGCTTGCAATTTAATCTGGCATTCACTGTGCTTGTGATGTCCATCAGCTTGAGGATTCTCCCATTGAGAGATTGCTCAAGTTGCTTGGCCTCACATAATTCAGATTTTAGTTTAATTATTTGCTCATTAGCTAAGGTTAATTGGTCTGTTAGCTTTATGTTTTCTGAATTTACAGATTCAAGAATTCCTAATCTCTCTCTAAGAGTTTTTATTTCATTTTCTGAGTTAATTAAGTCTAAGCACATTGTTTTGAATTCAGTTTTAAATAAATCAGAACTAAAGTCAAAGCTAGAAATAACCTGATCTGCCTCTGAGTCTGAGGCAGCTTCATCTTCTAATTCTTCTTCTGATCCGGAATTGCTCCTGGAGGCATCAATTGCCATAAGGCACACCTCCTTGGATCTGGCTTCTTCCGCTTCTTCACTTGAACTGGAGGAAGATGTTTCTTCTTCTGTGTCACTCCAAGTCTCAGCAACAAATCCCTTGTCCTTCTTTTTATATTTGCTGGAAGTGGGTCTGCTGCTATGCTTTCTCATGGACTCCTTTTCTCTGCTCTTGTCTTTCTTCTGGTTTTCTTTACATTCTGAAATGTAGTGTCCAGTCTTTCTGCAACCAAAGCACACAACCTCCTTGGTTGGTGTCTTGTTATACTTGGGCTTATCATCCTGTATGGATGATTTCCTTCTGAAGTCCTTCCTTGCCATCTTGTAGAACCTTTTGGCAAAGAGGCTCATGAGCTCTTCATTTGAAGTTGATGTCTCACTTTCTTCAGATGCTTTGAAGGCTATGTTGTGCTCCTTTCTAACTGGAGTTGTTGCCTTTTGTTATGCTGCTTCTCTGGATTTTATCAGCTGCTCATAAGACTTCAATTTGCCTAACAGAGACTCAGTTGATATCTCATTGAGGCTTCTGGCTTCTTTGATTTTCCAGATTCTGGAATCCCAAGAGCTAGGGAAGCACATCAGAATTTTATCATTAACCTCTATCAAGGTGATGTTCTTATCCAGAGTTTTGAGCTCATTGATGATTGTGCTCAGCCTGTTGTACATGTCTGCCACTGATTCATTCTCATCCTTTTTAAAGTTCTCATACATGGATATGAGATTGGATCTTCTATCCTTTCTTTCATCTGCAGATCCAGCTACCATTTGGTTGAGGGAATCTCAAATGGCCTTGGCTGAGGTACACTCAGCCACCTTCTGGAATAAGTCATCTGACATAGTCTGGGCTAAGATATTCATTACCTTAGCATCTGCCATATTGGATTTCTTGTATGCATCATTGTTTTCTGGAGGAGGCACTACAGTCATGTTGGTAGAAGTGCTGGTAGGAGCTGCAGGTGCTGGAGGTACACCTGACAAAATAACAGAAAAGATATCATCATCAATAGAGTTCATGTATAATCTGATTCTTGCCTTCCAGATGGCAAACTTGTTAAGGTTGCACACTGGAGGTCTGATGCTTGCATAGTCTTTGTTTTGGGCCATGTCTGTGAAGAAATAAATCTAATAATAAATAACAAGCTAGCAGATCTAACAAGAGGGATCTTTGTGGTTCAGGTGTTAGCCTGTGCAACCACTAAGGTGTGGTATTTTAACCAACCTCCCTCTGATACCAATTAAAAGTGCAGGTTAGATCTTATATACTCTAGAGGGGGTGAATAGAGTATGGTGCTCACTAAAAACTTTTTACAACTTTTGTTGTATTCCTAAGTGAACAGGGAAGCAAATAAAATAAGGTAAGCACAGCAACTATCTAAACACAGATCAACACAGAACAATCACAGAGCACAGCCAGAAAATAAAAGAAAAGAGCAACCATGCGACACAAGAATTTTATAGTGGTTCCACAACCTGGGTACATCCTCTCTTCTACCACCCTAGTAGGAATCCACTTAGGTTTTTGATCAGGTGCCTGACACCAATGAGCTTTTGTTCAGGTGTTCAAAAATCAAACCTCTAGTCTTTTGGAAGGAGACTTGCAACCAGAATAATTTTGAAGGGATTTAAAACCCTATACAGGAATTGGAAAGAAGGTGATAGTGTATTCTCTATCAACAATCAGATAGAAGACTTGTGGATTGATTGTAGCAGATCTTGCTCCCCCTGAGATCTTGAATTGGTCAGGAAAGCTGGAGCACTGCTTCAGGGTGATAGGTCTTCAATGACCTAGAATGCCTGGACCAGAAATGCTTCAGGAACTTCTTTTGACAGATAAAGTTTTGTTGTCCTATGAAGTTGTCCTGAGAATTGAGAGAAGAAGACTCTTGATTGAATTTGATTGTTCTTCTTCTTCTTCTTGAATATATTCTCTGGTCAAGGCTGATTGCAGTCAAGAACTTTTGATTTGTGAATGATTGTTCTTCTCTATAACCTCAGAGTGTCTGTCTGATTATGTATTGCTTGCTGCACTGTGATTTTTGTTACTCTCTCACTGCTTGATCATTTTCTCTCTTACTGTGTGTCTACTTCTGACTGAGGAACATTCAAACTTTTGAATGTCGAGCAGTAATTGCAGTCAGCCTTGGAAAGAAGCGACAATCATTAATTTCCCTAACTGTCCCATGGAAAATGGCATGAAATCGTCCATATTCAATGCGCGTTCTAACGGTAACATTCTGAGGAGATCTGGCATTAATAACTTCGGATTCATCGCCAAGAAACGGGACGGGAAACTTGAAGAAAACCTAGTCTGGATTCGTCGAACGAAGAACACAATTCGTCGAGCTGCACTTGTGTTCGTCGAGCTGAACTTGAGTTCGTCGAGTTGAGATTGAGAGAGTTCGTTGACCAGACAATCTTCATTCGTCAAACAGACAGTCTTCATTCATCGAGCTGAGAATCAAATTCTGGACTTAGGCAAAATATTCTGCATCTGCTGAAATGCTGTGTCGACAAAAGTTGGTGTCGACGGATTGATCTTGGTGTCGACATAAGCTGGTGTCGACTGATATCCTGGTGTCGACACAAATCCTCTGGTGTAGACATAAGCTGGTGTCGACACAATTCGTCTGGTGTCGACACAAACCCTAAGTGTCGACACAAATTTTCTGAGTCCAGAAATCATCGAGTAGAGTACAGCATTCATCGACCTGAGAAGCTGATTTAGTCGACCTGAGAAATTGACAACTTGAGGTCCAAGTTCGTCGAGCTTAGAATATAACTCGTCGACCGAAGCTTGAAGCTGGACTTAGAAAGATTTGAGGTTCTCCTGACTTTGGCTTGATGTAGAAACTGAGTCTTCGTCGAACAGAGAACACAGATTGTTGAGCTCAACACTAAGAATTGTCTCACGATCGTCGAGCGCAGAACTCCTTTCGTCGAGCTGAGTTCGACGAACGTCGAAATCATTTGACTTGGTCTCGAAACCCTCTAAGTCTGAAGTCTCTGATGGTCTTGTTGAAAGTTGGTCCATCTGGAGTTGAGCCTAAGGACTTGACCTAGACTCTAGGACACAAATTGACCCTGGCTATACATGATGGTTCACATCCTAAGTCAGTGAACCTAGACCAAACCAACTAGGGATCCAACGTACTCTCCTCCACCAGTTCATAAATACAAAAAAGATCCACCTCCTCCACCTCCTCCAGCAGCTGGTGCCACTGGCTCAAGCTCTCAGAGATCTGCCACTATGCAAACTTATCAGAGACATCAAGGGAGATCCTTTGGAAGCAGTCAGCAAGGGCATCATTCCTCAGGAAATCAACAACAGCGTCAGCAGCAGCAATAACATACATCTCCAGATCAGAAAGCTAAAAGTCCTGAAAAACCAGACTCACCTCATATTCCTTTTGAAGATCCTGAAACAGCCAACACTGCTAAAATGGCCAGGTTTCAGGAACTTATTGGTCTTTCCCTGATTAATAAAGCTAAAGCTGAAGGTAAAGACATATCAGGTTATACAACTAGGTCAAAATACAGGAAGGAAGAATTAAAAAGATTTGATAAAGCCAACAAACTGTTTAATGTTGATGATTACATGAAGCTCCATCCTGAAGAAGTTGTCCCCAGAGCAACATCTCTGAAGATCATTGGGGCAGCTGACATGACAATGACACAGGCACAGACTTTAGATCCAAATAGAGAAATTATCTTTAAAAATCCAGGAGAGAGGACAAAAGAAGACAAGTCCATGCAGAAGAAGCAGAAGAAGTAATCTTTACTTTGTTTCAATTTCTTTCTGCATTTACTTTCAAACTATGTTATTTGCTTAAACAAAGCCTATGTACATATATATCTGTTGCATGTGTTAGTAATTCTATGCCAGATATATTCCTCTTCTTGCTTTGTTTATCTGTATGTTTATGTTTTGAGTCTATTAGTGACCTCACCCAAATAGGGGGAGATTGTTGAATCCCTACTTGATTTGGGCTAGGTTCACTAACTTAGGATGTGACCCAACATGTATAGCCAGGGTCAAATTTGTGTCCTAGAGTCTAGGCCAAGTCCTTATAGTCAATATTAGATGGACCAGCTATCAACAAGACCATCAGAGACTCAAGACTTAGAAGATTTCAAGACTAAGTAAAATGAGTTCGACGTTCGTCGAACTCAGGTCGACGAAAGATGTTCTCAGCTCGACGATCTTGAGATATTTCTCTATGCTGAGCTCGACGAACTTCGTTCTCTGTTCGACGAAACCTGGGATACTCTAACAAGCTAAAGTCAGGGTAACTCCAGATTTTTCTGAGTCCAACTTCAGGCTTTGGTCGACGAACAAGATTCTGAGCTCGACGAACTTGGACCTCAAATTCATAACTTCTCAGGTCGACGAAGTCAACTTCTCAGGTTGACAAACTCAGTACTCTACACGACGAATTCTGGAATCAGAGGATTTGTGTCGACACTTAGGGGATTTGTCGACACCAACTCATGTCGACACCAGACAACTTATGTCGACACCAGAAGATTTGTGTCGACACCAAGATTAATCAGTCGACACCCACTTGTGTCGACACCAGAAGTTTTCATGTCGACACACAGAATATCAGTCTACACAGAATATTTGACTAAGTCAAGAACTATTGCTGATCTCCAGTCGACGAATTCTATTATCAGCTCGACGAACTTCAGACAAAAAAGGCAAAGGCTCTGAAGTATGCAAGATATGTTATCAGCTCGACGAACAGAAGCTGTCTGGTCGATGAATACAGAATCACAGTTCGACTAACACAGAATCTCAGTTCGACGAACTGGTAACTCAGCTCGACGAATTCTATTATTCATTCGACGATTCCAGACTTAGCCATTTTCGGCATTCAATCCTCACTCAAATGCAATAATTCCTGACAAATTAAATGCTCAAACATTCTCTGAATATAGCCGTTAGAGGAAGCATTAATTACAGTCTTCTTCAGGAATATTACTTGCAGATTTTCCACAAGACAGTTGGGGAAATGCATTAATGCCGATTATTCTCAAGGCGTCGGCATTAATGATAGAGGATTCAATTTTTTGAAGAGATACAGAAGACAAAAAGGATCTACCATAAGCAAGAAAAAGCAAGAACGAGAATAATAAGAAGAAAAATCTTCAGTCAGAAATATACAGACACTGATACAGACTGACTGAAAGAATTCATACAACACCAAAAAGCTTCACACCAAATATCATACTGAAGCTTATAAGTGATAGGCAGTGATCTTCAATTCAGAAGAAGAACAACTAGACAATATCAAGAGTCTTCTTCTTCAACATTCTCTCCAGGAATTCCAAGCACAACAAATATCAATTCAGTCAAGAAGATCCTGCATAACTGCTTGTCCAGAACTCTGGTTGAAGACCTATCACCCTACAGCAAAGCTCCAAATCTTCCCTGAACCATTCTACATCTCAGGGGGAGTGATGGCCCGCGAACAGACTCTTACTGTGGTTGGTTCGGTGAGTCGATCGCCGAAGGCTTGCTACAGGAGGCAAGTGCACCTATCGCAAGTAGTACTCGATATTCGGGGAAATACCGAGGTCGTATTGTTCTCGGGGTCGTGTTGACTATTCTTATTCCTCCGGGAGGACTATTATTTTACTGAAAATAAGGTGGATATTTTAATTAAGTAAAGACAGAAAAAGCAAAAGAGCGAAAAAAGATTTAGAGAATCCGATGAAGGGTTAACGCTCGACACTGAATCAGATTAAGACTAAAATAATTTTTAATAATTAGAGGACTTAGTTTTCAAATTAATAAAAGGGAACTTGGCCGTGGAGGTTCCACAAATGTGAGCGCACTTATCTCTAGGAATATTGCTCACGTAAATGCTAAGACTATTCGACCGAACGTTAGTCCGACGAAGGATTGCTCTTAACGCCCGCTTTATGCTAAGAACCCCGCTATTGGGTGGGGAACCCAATCCGGTAGAATTACGCTTGTCCTCACTCGAGGGTATGCACGCAACTCTATTTACCCAGGGGAGATCTATTCATACGCATGGCCTCTCGGCTAGCTAGCGTATGGATAACGGAAATAGGGCCTACACATCAATTTGTGGTCCTACGCGTTGTTAACCCGGGGTAAACCTTAAGTGCTTAAATTAAAGTGAAAATAAAGAGCTTTAATTATTACGAATTATTTTAAATGGCTCAATGCTCTTCGATGCCGAGGCTAATAGCGATTAGCCACACATCAGTATGGGGACGACTTTATAATTTAATGAGGCGCGAGTTCGAAATTAAACGCTAAATGATTATAAAAAGAGGACATAAAAAATAACAAACATTTAGAAAGCTGAAAAGTTAGCTAAAACAAGAAATCACGCACACTCCAAATTATAAATAAAATAGAAACTAAGTTACAAAAAAGGAAAATTACAAGTCCTACTCAAACGAGTAGGCTAGAAATAAAGGGCACGCCATTTAACTCTTAATGAGTAGGCGGAAATAAATACAATTACAAGTCCTAATAAAATAATTACAGAAAAATAAAAGACCAGCCATTTAACTCAAATGAGCAGGCGGTAAACAAAATCCGGTCATTTAACTCCTAGCGAGTAGGCGGAAATTAATGCTAACACACACACTCTACATAATTGAAAAAAGCAATAAAACTATCTCCTACACACACACACTCTACGTAATTGAATAAAGCGATAAAATAAAGCATGAAAATTTATCTCCTACACACACGCACTCTACATAATTGAGGAAAGCAATAAAATAAAGCATGAAAATAAAGCATGAAAATTTAACACCTACACTCACTCACTCTTCATAAATTAAAGAAAGCATAAAGATTATTCTCATACACTCACACACACATTTGAAAACAAAATGAAAGTTACCTAAAAATTAAAACTACTACTTTTCTATACTTAGGTTTTACCAAAAACAAATAAAAAGAACCAAATAAAATTTTAAGAGAAAAAAAGTTTTTTCAAAACAAATCAAAAACCAAAGTTCTTGAAAAATTAAAATAACAAGATTTTCATTCTTATGTTTTCATAAATGTGATAAAAAAGTGAAAAAGAAAATGAAAAGAACAAAAAGGTTTTACAATCCTACAAAAAAAAGCTAAGTAAAAAAAATCAAAATCACTTTCAATACTCTTTTATAAATACATAAGAATGAAAGCATAAGGCTCTTAAGTAAAAGACATGATGGAAAAAAAAGGAAAACTTATCATACCACATTTGATTTGGAAATGAAATTTACTTCAAAACCTAACATGAAGACAAGTTAAAAACATGAATAGTAAACATATTACACTCATACACACACACATACACTTTTCATAAAGAGAAAAAAAACAAAGGAAATACTAAGGATAAAATGAGAAGAAAAGTGGGCACATGAGTTCATTCCAAAGCCATTTAAGAAGAAGAAAACTAACATTTTTATTGATTAAAGAAGACTATTACAAAGCTATTACAAAGCTAAAGCTAAATCAAAAACAAACATGAAAGAAAAGGGGGGAGAAATCTCCTTACATAGCAAGGGAATCCACGGATGCAGCCCACAAAACACACTAAAGTGGCTCAAAAATGTGAACACCTGGTCATTACAGAAGTGGGGTATTTATAGGAAAAAAAGCTAAGTACACGCCCTCCGACACGGGCGTGTCGGTGGGCGTGTCACTACTTTTTGCAAAGGCGGTCGTCGATTTGACGGCAAAGTTGACTTCGGGCTGGATACTTGTCGGTTATGCAGAGGTCACGCCCCAGGTCACGGGCGTGACTCTGGGCGTGTCGGTTGGTGTCGACACTCGACAAACGTCGAGCAGAAAGTGTTGAGTTGAAAAATCGTTGAGCTCGAAGAGTCACGCCCTAGGTCACGGGCGTGACATGGGCGTGTCGTAGGGTTGACGATCGTCGAGTTGAAATTCGTCGAGCTGCTGGAGAATCGTCGAGCGCGAAGAGGGGTCACACCTTGGGTCACACCCCGTGTTAGGTGACACGGGCGTGTGGCCAGGCGTGTCAAGCTTTTCACTTCAAAAATTGCTATCTCACGGGATTTTGAGCTGTCACGCCCTAGTCACGGGCGTGATCAAAATGACACGGGCATGTACTGCCCAATTTTGGCAGTTTTTTATTTTTTCCTGAAAAATAAAATAAAATAAGTTAGTAGTAAATTTACAAAAATACGAGCATTTTATTGAACAAAAATAAGTAAAAACAACGAAAATAAATGAAAACGACTAAATTAATGTGCACAAAAATACGTATATTTACAATTCATCAAATACCCCCATACTTAAGCTTTTGTTATTCCAGAGCAAAAGTTTGAGGTGAATTTATAAGGAATAGAAAAAACTCTAAGTTTATCTACCGCTTAATCAATTATAAGAGAGATCTAAATAAATATACGGGGTGTAAGAGTTAAGTACTAAAATTATGTAGATGATTTAAATATCGCAAAAGTTTTGGCCAAAAGACTTCTTGATGTAATCAAATAGAAAGCAGTAATTGTATTGGTTAGATTAACCAAAATAGTTTGGAATTATATGAACTTTTAGCTTATAGGAGTTTTACCAGAAATAATGCAATTTATAAATTATGCTCTCAAAAAGATTTTTGAATTAATTCTAGAATTGTGAAATTGGCTAAGGGGATTGATGTTGGTATATGAAGAGGGTTTTGATTTTGAGGTGAGGTAATTTTTTCTCGAACCTCCATTTTTTCTTTTGGATTATTAGGAAAATGAAATATTATTTCCCTAATATGATTTTTTTTCTTTTCAACTTCATATGAAAACTTTACTCAATGTATATGTGTAGGAGTAATGAATTTTATCCTCTTACTCCATAATATATAATCTTTTTAAATTATTGGGTGCCTATGTTTACGGAACGAAATCTTATTCCCATTGACATAGGAACTTTTATGGATAAAATTTTTTTTTCATGCCAAGTAGGTCATGAAAGGAAAAGGGAGAAAGGAAAACTAGATTTTTAATTAAAAACAATTTTGAGATCAACCTTAATAAATTGTACGTTCCAATTTTTCAGAAAGCTAAAAGTAAATATAATTGAATCATATAGTCGTTATTTTCTAACATAGTACACATGCTCCTATCAATGAAAAATTAGAAGTAGTGCCTAAAACGAGTTTGCTATTTTTAACAAAGCATAATGAATTCTTTAATACTTAACCCCGGCTATTTAAATTTTTCACTCAATAATTAACAAACGAATAGTAAACAGAGAATTAATAAAATTCACATATAAATAAACTCAAAATAAAATTTTTGGATAACAGGAAAGTTAAGGATGGAATATTTGATTTATTTGTTTCAAAACATTTTTTTTATTTTTATTGTTTTTATCATCATTTTTTGTGTTTTTCATTTATTATCTTTTTTTGTATTTTTGTTTTGTTTTACTCAATTTTTTTGAATTTTTTGAGCTATTATCTTTTTTTTTGTTTTTAAGTTTATGTCTTTAATATATACATAAAATGTTTTTTGTATTTTTTTAAGAAAATTTGCATTCTATTTACAAAGATTGGGAGAAAAAGAAAAGTTATTTACAAGAATAAGAGGGAAAAGGAAGGGGGAGAGAGAGAAGATTATTTACATAAAAATATTTACAAAGAAAAAAAATATATTTACAAAGTGAAACTAAATATTTTGTTTGTTTTTTTTTCTTTCCTATTTTTTTGGAATTTTTGTTTTATATTTTTTTTGAGTTTTTGGAAAAAAAGAAGGAAAAAGAAAATGAATTTTTTTTTTGGATTTTTCATTTTAATTTGTTTGTGTTTTGTTTTTAAGATTTTTTTTTGTTATATATATATTTTTGTATTTTTGAAATGCAGAAAAGTAGAAGTGCAGAAAGTAAAGCACGAAAATACCCCCATACTTGAGTCCAACATTGTCCCCAATGTTACAACGTAAGTATGCGGAACAAAAATTAAATAAAATGTTATATGTACAAAAGTAAAGAGAGGGTGGTAGAAACGTCCCTGATGCGCGTTCGGGGAAGTCCATTAGAAACCCTGCATTTATTAGAAAAAGCAGCAAAGATAATAAGGAAAGGGCGAAAAAGATAAGCGAGGGGTGTCTCCCAGAAGCGCTTTGTTTATAGTCGTGTAGCTTGACTATTGTGGCGGAGTTATAGATCGAGGAGTGTTATGGTTTCGTAATGCGCGATCACTAGGTCGCCCGCTATGTATAACTTTAGTTGATGACCGTTTACTTTAAACGAACCTCTTTCCGGGTGGGAGACGAGTACGGTCCCATATGGAAAGACTTCTTCAACTAAGAAGGGACCGGACCATCTAGATTTTAGTTTACCCGGAAAAAGCTTAAGGCGTGAATTATAAAGAAGGACAAGATCGCCCGAAGAAAATATTTTTGGGGACTTTAAATTTCGATCGTGATATAACTTAGAACGCTCCTTATAGAAATTATTTCTCTCGTAAGCGTTCGCACGTCATTCATCGAGCTCGTTTAGTTGCAGTTTTCTATTCTGAGCGTCTAAGTTTGCGTCGAGGTTTAAGAGTTTTAAAGCCCAAAGAGCGCGATGCTCTAGTTCTACGAGTAAATGACACTCTTTGCCATAGACTAACCGGAACGGCGTACAACCAATTGCAGTTTTGTATGCCGTCTGATACGCCCACAACGCATCGTCGTGTTTAACAGACCAATCTGTCCTATTTAGTGAAACGGTTTTTTCTAAAATTCCCTTAATCTCTCTATTTACTACCTCAACTTGGCCACTTCTTTGCGGGTGGTAGGGGTGGCACGCTTGTGCGTGACTCCGTATTTAGCTAACATCTTAACCATAAGAGCGTTACAGAAATACGTTCCCCTATCACTAACAATTGCGCGAGGCGTGCCGAAGCTAGAAAATAGTTTTTTAAGAAATGTAACAACGACTCGCGCATCGCTGGTGGGGAAAGCTTGCGCTTCCACCCACCTCGATACGTAGTCGACTGCCACTAATATATATATATTTGAAAGACGGAGGTAGGGGGCCAACAAAATCTATGCCCCATAAATCGAAGACTTCGCACTCTAAAAACATATTTTGGGGCATCTCGTCGCGACAAGAGATGTTACCCGGCCGCTGACAGCTATCGCATGCGCGCACAAAATTATGCGCGTCTTTGAAGAGAGTGGGCCAAAAGTAGTCTGCCTCAAGCGCCTTCCGAGCGGTCCGGTTGGCTTGATAATGCCCACCGACTGGACCCTCATGGCAGTGCTTAAGAATTTGCAAGCACTCCACACCCGCAATGCATCTTCGGACCGCTTGGTCCGCGCAGATACGAAAAATAAATGGGTCCTCCCAAAAGAAATCTTTCAAGTCAGAAAATAATTTCTTCTTTTGATGACTTGAAAACTCTTTAGGAAGCACCCGCGCTACTAAGTAATTTGCAAAATCTGCGAACCAAGGCAAAGATGACGAAGAATTACGAATGGCAAGGAGGCGTTCCTCTGGGAATCTGTCATTTATTTCAGATTCGACGAGCGCTTCCGCACCCGGATTTTCTAAACGGGAGAGGTGGTCTGCCGCTAGATTTTTCGCTCCCCGCTTATCTCGGATCTCCAAATCAAACTCTTGTAGGAGGAGAATCCATCGAAGAAGGCGGGGCTTCGCATCATTTTTAGCTAATAAATATTTAAGAGCGTAGTGATCGGTAAATACGATAACTTTAGATAGCGTTATATACGAGCGAAACTTATCAAAAGCGAAAACGACGGCTAAGAGTTCCTTTTCCGTTGTCGTGTAATTTATTTGTGCGGAACTGAGCGTCTTGCTAGCGTAATAAATAGGATGAAAATGTTTTTCTATGCGTTGGCCAAGAACGGCAACTAAGGCAATATTACTAGCGTCGCACATAATTTCGAACAGAAGGAACCAATTAGGGGCCACTAAAATTGGTGAAGTGATAAGTTTTTGTTTTATTAAATTAAAGGCGGACTCACATTCGCTACTAAAGATGAAACGTGATTCCTTTTCCAAGTGGTGAGTAAGCAGCTTTGTTATTTTTGAAAAATCTTGAATAAAGCCTCGGTAAAAGCCCGCATGGCCTAAAAAACTCCTAATAGATTTTACGTTTGTTGGTTGCGGTAGTTTTTCTATGATTTCTATTTTGGCCTTATCCACCTTCATCCCCTTAGACGAAATCATATGGCCGAGGACCAAACCTCCTCGAACCATAAAGTTGCATTTGTCTCAATTTAACACAAGGCTTGTGTCCTCGCACCGTTGAAGGACACGATATAAATTATAAAGGACATCGGGAAAAGAGCGTCCGAAAACAGAAAAGTCATCCATAAAGACTTCCATAATGTCTTCTACTAGCTCGGCAAAGATCGCTAGCATACATCGTTGGAATGTAGCCAGCGCATTGTAGAGTCCAAATGTCATTCTTCGATATACGAAGGTGTCAAACGAGCAAGTAAAAGTTCTTTTCTCTTGATCATCCGGGGAAATGGGGATTTGGAAAAACCCCAATAAACCATCAAGAAAACAATAATAAGGATGACCGGATAAACGCTCTAAAATCTGGTCCAGAAATGGTAGAGGGAAAAGGTCCTTGCGGGTGGCATCATTAAGTTTTCTATAATCGATGCACACTCACCAACCCGTAACAGTACGAGTTAGGACGAGCTCGTTATACTCATTCGCCACTACGGTTAGACCGCCCTTCTTGGTCACGACATGCACGGGACTAACCCATGTACTGTCCGAAATAGGGTAGATAATCCCCGCATCTAATAACTTAATAATCTCAGCTTTAACGACGTCTTTCATGTTTGGGTTATGACAAAGCTGCAGCTGAATCGTTTTGCGACAATTATCGTTAAGAAAAATCTTTTGGGTGCAAAAGGAGGGGCTAATCCCCTTTAATTCAAAGATTTGCCACGCAATTGTGTGGCGATGTTTAAGTAAAACGTCCAATAAATCTGAAGTCTCTGAACCACTCAAGTCCGAAGAAATAATAACGGTAAGCGTATCGCCTTTTCCCAAAAATGCGTATTTGAGTGATGCGGGTAAGGGTTTGAGGTCTAGGATGGGCGGTTCTTCCAGGGAGGTTTTAATGCCTATGTCTTTCTTACCAATTGGTTCGAAAGGCAAGTCTAAAGAGGTATCCTCATCGCATTTAAAATTTTCGAGCGCATAAATATCGTCGTTTAAAAATACGGACTCAAAAACGGGAGAAGAACGATCTCCAAAAAAGGTATCTAAAGAATAGCAAAAATCATCGCTCGATGACAAATTGTCCATCGAGGGATTAATAGAGAAAGTAACTTGGTCATCTCCTTCCCGGAGGAGAAGACGACCATTACTAACATCTATTAGTGCGCGGGAGGTGGCGAGAAAAGGGCGACCGAGTATTATTGGTACCTCGGCGTCCTCCTCGATGTCTAAGATGAGGAAGTCTACCGGGAAGGTAAACTTGTCTACTCGGACAAGGACGTCCTCCACAACCCCGATAGGGAACTTAACCGAGCGATCCGCTAATTGGATGCGCATATTCGTAGGACTAGGTGTACCCAAACCTAAACGTGAAAGGAGCGAGAACGGCATCAGATTAATGCTAGCCCCTAAATCAGCTAAGGCGTACTTTACTAATATATCGCCAAAAAGGTACGTGATGGAAAACCGTCCCGGGTCGTTTTGCTTTGTGGGAAATTTATTAGTAAGGGCCACCGAGCAGACAGCGTTGAGAGATATATGTGAAATATCCTCTAATTTACGTTTATTAGAAAGTAAGTCTTTTAAAAATTTCGCATATTTGGGCATTTGCGAGATAGCCTCACAAAAAGGAACATTAATGTGAATTTGTTTTAATAATAAAATAAATTTTTCATATTGCGCGTCCTTACGCTCGTTCTAATATTTTTGCGGATAAGGTAAAGCCTTGTTTAAAATAATTTTTTCTTTTAAAATCGGTAAATGTGGCGTAATCGAAGAAAGGGGAAGAGGGGTCGGAGGTGAAATATGTACCTGAGGGTCGGTCCGTTTTGGATCGACCACCTCCTTTCCGCTATGGAGGGTTATAGCGTTGGCGTTCTCCCGCGTATTGGGCTCCGTGTTTCCCGGTAGTGCCCCGAGCGCGCGCTCGGACATCATCCTCGCCAGGTGTCCAACCTGTTCTTCGAGAGTTTTTAGCGATCCGGTGATGTTCCGGATATTTGACTCGTTGGATGCAATATACTTAGAAAAATTTTCCTCCATCGGGGAGGGTTTTGGAAGAGGAGGAGACGGCAGAAATCCGGGCGCATAAGAAAGAGGGGGACGCTAAGCATTGTTCGGGTTGCTCCAAGAAAAATTTGGGTGATTCCTCCAACCCGAATAATAGTTATTACTATAAGGGTTGTTGTTGGGGTTGAAGGAAGGATGACCCGAATTTCCCATGAAATCCACGAACTCTTCGGCTACGCAGACGTTAGGGGGAATAAAACAAGGCGGAGTGGACGAGGCAGCAGACATCTCCGCCACCTACTTTGTTAACCTTTCAACTTGAAGGGTTAAGAGAGCAGTGGCATCCACTTCAAAAAGACCACCCGCCGGCTTTGGGTGTCCCCGCGGGACGTTCCATTGATAGGCGTTCATAGCCATCTCTTCGAATAAAGCCTGGGCGGCCTCGGGGGTTTTGTTGTTTGGTGTGCCCCCGGCGGCCGCGTCAATCATTTGACACGTCTGAAAATTAAGCCCATTATAAAAAATTTGTACTTGCAACCACGTTGGCAGCGCGTGGTGCGGGAACCGGCGGAGGAATTCCTTAAACCGTTCCCAAGTCTCGTATAGAGACTCAGGATCATTTTGCACAAACGAAAAAATGTCTACCCGCAACTTTGTAGTTTTTGCGGGCGGAAAGTACTTCGTTAGGAACCGCTCCGTAAACTCAGCCCACGTGGTGATACATCCTCACGGGAGACCATTCAACCACGCCTTGGCTTTGGACTTAAGGGAAAAAGGAAATAGGCGCAAGCGAATGGCGTCATCAGTGATGCCATTAATCTTGAAGGTGTCGCATATTTCCAAAAAGTTGGACAAGTAGACATTCGGGTCCTCTTCCGGCAGTCCATCGAACTGCATGACATTTTGGACCATTTGTATGACACTCGATTTTATTTCAAAATTATTATTCGCCACCGCAGGGCAAACAATACTAGACCCAGTATCATCCAGGTTAGGCCAGACGTAATAAGACATAGTACGCTCGGCCGTCGGGGCAGGGTTAGGGGCGGCCATAACTACAACAGAGGGTTCTCCGATGGATTCCTCGGGGTCTAAAGAAGGAGTTCGGCGTTGAGATCGAATACGCGCAAGAGAGCGTTCGATCTCAGGGTCGAAGTCAAAATCTTCAGACTCGGAGGGTTGTCCACGGGTCATACACCCAAACAAAAAATAAAACAAAAAACCTCTTATATTTTTTTTTTATTTTATTTAAAATAAAGTTTTTAGTTTTTTTAGTTTATAGAAAATAAGTAAAAGTAATAGACTCCGGAATTCGAAATAGCAACTCGAAGAACTCCCCGGCAACGACGCCAAAAACTTGATGCCCCGCGAACAGACTCTTACTGTGGTTGGTTCGGTGAGTCGATCACCGCGGGCTTGCTACAGGAGGCAAGTGCACCTATCGCAAGTAGTACTCGATATTCGGGGGAATACCGAGGTCGTATTGTTCTCGGGGTCGTGTTGACTATTCATACTCCTCCGGGAGGACTATTATTTTACTAAAAATAAGGTGGAGATTTTAATTAAGTAAAGACAGAAAAATCAAAAGAGCCAAAAAAGATTTAGAGAATTTGATGAAGGGTTAACACTCGGCACTGAATCAGATTAAGACTAAAATAATTTTTAATAATTAGAGGACTTAGTTTTCAAATTAATAAAAGGGAACTTGGTCGTGGAGGTTCCACAAATGTGAGCGCACTTATCTCTAGGAATATTGCTCACCTGAACGCTAAGACTATTCGACCGAACGTTAGTCCGACGAAGGATTCCTCTTAACGCCCGCTTTACGCTAAGAACCCCGCTATTGGGTGGAGAACCCAATCCGATAGAATTACGCTTGTCCTCTCTCGAGGGTATGCACGCAACTCTATTTACCCAGGGGAGATCTGTCCATACGCACTGCCTCTCGGCTAGCTAGCGTATGGATAACGGAAATAGGGCCCACACATCGATTTGTTGTCCTACGCGTCGTTAACTCGGGGTAAACCTTAAGTGCTTAAATTAAAGTGAAAATAAAGAGCTTTAATTATTATTAATTATTTTAAATGTCACAATGCTCTTCGATGCCGAGGTTAGCGATTAGCCACACATCGGTATGGGGACGGCTTTATAATTTAATGAGGCGCGAGTTCGAAATTAAATGCTAAATGATTATAAGAAGCGGACATAAAAAATAACAAACATTTAGAAAGCTGAAAAGTTATCTAAAACAAGAACTCACGCACACTCCAAATTATAAATAAAACAAAAACTAAGTTACAAAAAAGGAAAATTACAAGTCCTACTCAAACGAGTAGGCGGGAAATAAAGGGCACGCCATTTAACTCTTAACGAGTAGGCGAAAATAAATACAATTACATGTCCTAATAAAATAATTACAGAAAAATAAAAGACCAGCCATTTAACTCAAACGAGCCGGCGGTAAACAAAATCCGGTCATTTAACTACTAGCGAGTAGGCGAAAATAAACGCTAACACACACTCTCTACATAATTGAAAGAAAGCAATAAAACTATCTCCTACACACATGCACTCTACGTAATTGAAGAAAGCAATAAAATAAAGCATGAAAATTTATCTCCTACACACGCACTCTACATAATTGAGGAAAGCAATAAAATAAAGCATGAAAATTTAACACCTACACTCACACACTCTTCATAAATTAAAAAAAGCATAAAGATTATTCTCATACACTCATACACATATTTGAAAACAAAATAAAAGTTACCTAAAAATTAAAACTACTACTTTTCTATACTTAGGTTTTACCAAAAACAAATAAAAAGAACAAAATAAAATTTTAAGAGAACAAAATTTTTTTCAAAACAAATCAAAAACCAAAGTTCTTGAAAAATTAAAATAACAAGATATTCATTCTAATGTATTCATAAAAGTGATAAAATGGTGAAAAAGAAAATGAAAAGAACAAAAAAGGTTTTACAATCCTACAAAAAAAAAGCTAAGTAAAAAAAATCAAAATCACTTTCAATACTCTTTTATAAATACATAAGAATGAAAGCATAAGGCTCTTAAGTAAAAGACATGATGAAAAAAGAGAGGAAAACTTATCATACCACATTTGATTTGGAAATGAAATTTACTACAAAACCTAACATGAAGACAAGTTAAAAACATGAATAATAAACATATTACACTCATACACACACACACACTTTTCATAAAGAGAAAAAACAAAGGAAATATTAAGGATAAAATGAGAAGAAAAGTGGGCACATGAGTTCATTCCAAAGCCATAATTAACATTTTTATTGATTAAAGAAGACTATTACAAAGCTATTACAAAGCTAAAGCTAAAGCAAAAACAAACATGAAAGAAAAGGGGGAAGAAATCTCCTTACATAGCAAGGGAATCCACGGATGCAGCCCACAAAACACACTAAAGTGGCACAAAAATGTGAACCCCTGGTCATTACAGAAGTGGGGTATTTATATGAAAAAAAAAAGATAAGTACACGCCCTCCGACACGGGCGTGTCGGTGGGCGTATCACTACTTTTTGCGAAGGCGGCCGGCGATTTGACGGCAAAGTTGACTTCGGGCTGGACACTTGTCGGTTACACATAGGTCATGGCCCATTTCCCGGGAGTGACTCTGGGCATGTCGGTTGGTGTCGACACTCGACAAACGTCGAGCGGAAAGTGTCGAGTTGAAAAATCATCAAGCTCTAAGAGTCACGCCCTAGGTCACGGGCGTGTCGCAGGGTCGACGATCGTCAAGTTGAAATTCGTCGAGCTGCTGGAGAATCGTCGGGCGCGAAGAGGGGTCACGGCTTGGGTCACACCCCGTGTCGGGTGACACGGGCGTGTGGCCAGGCGTGTCAAGCTTTTCACTTCAGAAATTGCTATCTCACGGGATTTTGAGCTGTCACGCCCTGGTCATGGGCGTGATCAAAATGACACGGGCGTGTACTGCCCAATTTTTGCAGATTTTTATTTTTTCCTGAAAAATAAAATAAAAAAAGTTAGTAGTAAATTTACAAAAAAGGAGCATTTTATTGAACAAAAATAAGTAAAAACGACAAAAATAAATGAAAACGACTAAATTAATGTCCACAAAAATACGTATATTTACAATTCATCAGGGAGCTATTTGTTAAACATCAATCCACAAGTCTTCTCTCTGATTGTTGACAGAGAAGACAAAATCACTCTCTCACCCCCTCCTGTATAAAGGTTTGTCATCTCCCTTCAAAAGTGATTCCTGGTTGCAAGTCTCCGTACCAAAAGACTTGAGTTGTTTTTTGGGGACCTGATCAAAACCCATTGGTGTCAGGCACCTGATCAAAAACCTGAGTGGATTCCTACCAAGGATGGTAGAAGAGTGGATGTACCCAGTTGAGGGGGAACCACTATAAACTTCTTGTGTCGTCTGGTTGCTTATCTTTTCTTTTTGTTTCTTGCTGTGTGGCTGTGATTAGGTAGATTTTTAACTGATTTACAATTTTCAATCACTGCACCTTTTCAGTTTACAGCAAAAGCTGTAATAGCACTTTTATTGGGGAACTAACAAATTTTCAATATACTCTATTCACCCCCCTAGAGTATTGTAGACCTAACCCTCACTTTCAAGTCGTAGCTCTGCAACTTCTCGAATTAAGACGAAGCGGTAGACAGGTACTCGAGAGATTGTAAATGATTTCGTGTAGAATGAATTTGGATTTCGAATTTATAAACCCTAGGTTTATGTCTAATTATCTAGAAGGAAATAACGTAAAAGGAAAAGGCGGCATAAGCCTTGGTTGGCTTATAAGAAAAATTGAAAATCCAAAGAGACACGTACACGAGAGATAAAGGAGGTACTCGAGTAGATGAATCGACTGACTCGAGTAGATGAAGTGTACTACACGAGTACTTGAACGGCGTTACTAGAGTAAGTTAAATGGACTACTCGAGTAGGTCCTTTGATTACTCGAGTAGGTCAAGTTTAACTCGAGTCAAAAAGAGAGAAATTTTGAAATGCCAGATTTTGACTAACCCTTTAATTTCGTTGCTGTGTTGAAATCCAACCTTCTCTAATCTTATTTGTTGAGCATCCCAAGATCCGTTTTGAAGAATGAGAACTTGGTCTCGTCCAGCGGCTTCGTGAAAATATCTGCAACTTGCCTGTCTGTGGAGACATATTGGAGATCTATGTCCCCATGCTCTACATGCTCCCGGATGAAATAATACCTTAGCTCGATATGCTTTGTCCGGATGTGTGAGACTGGATTGTTGGTTATTGTAATTGCCCTGGAAGAGTCGCAAAACAATGGGACATTCTTGAACTTCAAGTTGTAATCCTCAAATTGATTCCATATCCAGAGTAACTGTGCACAACAACTACTTGCAGAGATGTACTCTGACTTGGATGTTGAGATTGCGACACAGTTCTACTTCTTACTACTCTAGGAGATTAGCCCTCTTCCAAAGAATTGGCACGTCCCGGAGGTGCTTTTCCTGTCATCTTTGATTCCTGCAAAATCTGCTTCTAAAAAACCAATTAGTTCGCTGTCATTACTTCTTGGGTACCATAAGCCAAGATTTGGTGTACCTTTAAGGTATCTCAAAATCCGCTTTGCAGCAGCGTAGTAAGATTCCTTAAAGTTCACCTGAAATCTAGCATAGACACATGTTGAAAACATTATGTCAGGTCTACTGGCAGTAAGGTAGAGCAGGGATCCAATTATGCTTCTGTACTTAATTTCATCAAAAGGTTTCCCTTTTTCATCCTTGTTCAGAGACAAAGTTGAGCCCATTGGAGTCGTCATAGAGGTTGCGTTCTCCATTCTGAATTTCTTAATGAGCTCTTTGGTGAACTTGGTCTGCGAGATGAAAATTCCATCTTCAGATTGTTTCACCTGAAGCCCTAAGAAATACTTCAGCTCTCCCATACTGCTCATTTCGAACTTCACTTGTATAAGTTTTGAGAACTTTTTGCAGAGGTTGTCGTTTGTAGAGCCAAAAATAATGTCATCGACATAGATTTGCACTAGCAAAATCTTGCCTTTTATTTCCCTAAGAAATAATGCCTTGTCTATCATTCCCCTTGTGAACTTGTTCTCAAGTAGAAAGCTAGACAGCATCTCATACCAAGCTCTAGGAGCTTGTTTCAGACCATATAGGGCCTTGTGCAGGAAATAGACATAATCAGAAAAGTTAGGATCAACGAAACCTGGAGGTTGTTCCATATACACTTCCTCCTTTATGTTACCATTTAGGAACGCAGACTTCACGTCCATCTGATAGACGGTGAAGCCTTTGAATGCAGCATATGCTATGAACAACCTTATTTCCTCCAGCCTTGCCACTGGAGCATATGTCTGGTCGAAGTCAGTTCCTTCTTCTTGACGATAGCCTTTAGCGACAAGTATGGCCTTGTTCTTTATGATCGTCCCGTCTTCGTCCATCTTGTTCTTGTAGACCCATTTTGTTCCAATGATGTTCTTTCCTTTTGGGTCTTGGAACAAGCTTCCATACATTGCAGTGCTTGAACTGATTTAGCTCTTCTTCCATTGCCATTATCCACGATGCGTCCGAGTTTGCTTCCTCAAACTTCTTTGGTTCAACCTGTGAGAGAAAACTCAAATATAAATTCTCATTAATTGTACCTCTTTGAGTTCTGACACCGTCTCGGGGATCTCCTATGATCTGGTCCATGGGGTGATCATTCAGATGTCTGAGATCTAAAGTTCTTGCATCTGGATTATCTTCAATCACTGGAGTGATTTCTTCAACTTGGGTGATCTCTTCATTTTGATCATCTACCTCCCTAATAGGGGTTGAAGAGGTGATCTTGAAGAATATTTTGTCTTTTTCTTCATTAGGCTCATTCAGATTGATTTCATCTAGCTTTGCACCTGCATCTTCAATGAGAACACTAGACGGATTACTTTGCAGCAAGCTCGTCTCATCAAATACAACATGTATCGATTCTTCTACCACCAGGGTTTTTCTATTAAATATTCTATATGCCTTACTATGGCTACTATAACCAACAAAAATACCTTCAAAACTCTTTTCGCTGAACTTGGTGGTATGATACTTACCATTGTTAAGTACGAAACATTTATAGCCAAAGATTCTAAAGTATGAGATGGTTGGATTCCTGCCCTTTAGAAGTTCGTAAGGTGTCTTATCATGGTTTTTGTTTATGAGTGCTCAATTTTGCATGTGGCATGCAGTGTTGATGGCTTCAGCCCAGAAGTACTCCGAAAGTGAAGCATCACTGAACATAGTCTTGCAGGCCTCTATGAGTGTTCTGTTCCTTCTCTCAGCCACTCCGTTCTGTTGTTGAGTGCGAGGAGAGGAAAACTCATGAAAGATACCTAAGCTTTCACAAAATTCTGTCATGGCCCCAGACTTGAACTTTGTTCCATTGTCACTTCTGATTTTGACTATGGAGCAGTTGTACTCATTCTGGACTTGCCTGACAAAATTAGTAAAGATATCGAAGGTATCTGACTTGTGTTTCAGAAAGAACACCCACGCAAAGCGCGACTAATCATCAACAATTACTAACGTATAATATTTACCTCCCAAACTTCTAATTTGCAGTGGACCAAACAAGTCCATGTGCATTAGATGAAGACATCTATTAGAATCTTTGCCAATAACGCTTTTAAAGGTAGCCCTTGTTTGCTTGCCTTTTGCACATGCATGACAAGGTCTATCTTTGATTCACTTGACATTTGGGGCATCACGTACTAAGTTCATTGAAAATAATTTATTAATAGTTTTGAAATTAATATGTGCTAGTCTCTTGTGTCATTGGTAACCAAGAGACGCACTATCTTTTGCTAAAAGACACACTGGTGTAGAGGAATCTATACAAATGAAATTTAAACAGAAAATATTCCTGCTTCGAGTGTCGGATAGAATCGTTTCCACATTGTCAACGGATTTTATCAAGCAGTTATCAGCATGGAATTCAACTATGTATCCTTTATCGCAGAGTTGGCTTATGCTTATGAGATTGTGTTCCAATCCTTCGACATAAGCCACATCCGAGAAGGATACATTACCTTTATTGATCATACCATAGCCTCTATTAATTCCACGGTCTGAACCTCCAAAGATGACCTTTGGTCTGTTCACGACTGGTGTAAAGTTCTGAATGAGGCTTCTAGTCCCGGTCATATGCTGAGAGCATCCGCTGTCCAAGTACCAGATTGGAATTTTGTTGGCCTTTGGACATACCTGCAATCATAATCAATTTGCTGTCCAAGTATCATGTTTGGGTCCTTGGTCTCGGGTTAGAGTACTCCCCCTACGAGTGTTAGCATTATGAGCGGTCTTTCTCATATTGCTGACATGAGGAGTTGCAGTGTTTCTGGGATTGAACCAGCAATCGATGGCGAAGTGACCAACCTTGCCACAGCACCAACAGTCAAATCTGTTGTACCTTTGCCTCATGATCTCCTGCTTGACCTTTTGGAATTGTGGTCTAGCAGGGGCAGCATTCTTGGAGGAACATGCCTCATGATGATAGCAATCACATGGCTTCTTCTCCTTTATAGGCTTTTCTACAACAGGCTTTGTCTTTGGTGCCTTCTTGAAGTTATGCCCATGATTGAAAGGGCCATAGCTCTGAAGAATTACTTCTTCATAAGGTGCCTTAAGGACACTTTCGCCAAAGTTTCTGGGATGAGTCCATCCTTGATAGTGGGACTTTGGCTCCACATAAGTAGGCCTGGCAAAGTACCCGTAGGATGAGTCAAAATCAAACTTATTTGAAGGAAATATAACCTTCTTGAATGTAGTCTGATCTTGAGGGGCCTTCCCCTTCTCTTTGGCTAATGCCTTTTTGGCGGGCTTATTCTTACGTTGAGCCTTATTTCTCCTAGAGGATTTACTAGGAGCTTCTTCATGGCCTAATCCGGCACCCTTGGCCTTGGCTGAGAATTCAGCAATGAATGAAAGAACTGTCTTGGGCTTCGAGAAACTTTCAACTAGTTTCTTTTCAGCAGCAAGTTGGGCTTCCAATTCTTTGATGATTTTCTCTTTGAGGTCAAGATGCTCAAGAGCCTTGTTATATTCTTCAATTGCATTATTGATGTTTTCTTCGAGGGAGTCAGTCTTTGCGACTTTCTCTCTCAAGATGCTCTCTTCGGGTGGGCCATTAGTTCTGACTCATCGTCAGAGGAGCTATCCTCACAATCATGTTCAGAGACTTCAGAATCTGAAATAGGGGTATGAGAGTTTACCTTCCCAGTGAACTAGGGCTCTTGATCATCATCTGTTTGAGCCATAAGCACAAAATAAGCTTCTTCTTCTTCACTCGACTCAGATGAGTCGGAGTCACTAAGAGTCTTGCTCTTTTTGGCTATCAGGCTCTTCTCTTTCCTCTTTTTGTTGTACGGGGATTTCTTTTCTTCTGTTCTACCACCCTCCTTCTTCTTATGAGGGCAGTCGGCGATGACCTGTCCTGGCTTATTACAACAATAGCAAATAATATCAGTCGAAACATATTTGTTCTGTTTAGAGGAATACCTGTCATGGCTACTTGAGCCTTTTCTTTGCCGATCACTATCGTGTCGTGATCTTCTAAAGGAGGCATCCATGCCTTTCCATTGCTTCTTCTTATTCAAGAATTTCTTGAACTGACGTGAGAGCAGTGAGAACTCTCCTTCTAATAGCTCAGAGCCTGAAGTACTAGGCTCAGAAGTTTCTTCTTCTTCACTAATTTCTGGAGCTAGAGCAGGGGAGGCAACCTTTGTCTTTCTAGAGGTGTCTGCTTTTAGAGCAACAGACTTTTCTTTGAGAGAAGACCTGCTCTTCTCTTCTTCAGTTTTCCTGGTGTTGAGTTGAAGCTCATATGACATAAGCTTCCCGAAGAGATTTTGTGGGTCTGTCTCAGCTAGCCTCCCAAACTCCCTGATGGCACAGACCTTGTTGTCCCATTCTTTGGTTAGGGATCTCAGGAACTTGTCATTCAGTTCTCCATTAATGACTACTCTGCCATAGACTCTTAGGACATTCACTATCTTGAAAAGTTCTCAAATGTATCAGCAATGGTCTCTTTGCTTCCCTGTCGGAAGGCTTCATACTTCTGATTGAGGAGGGATCTCCGATCATCCCTCACTTCTTCTGTTCCTTCCATCAAGGTAACCAAGGACTGCCACATCTCCTTTGCAGATTGGCAGTAGATTAAGTTCTGCAGCATTAAGTCATCAACTGCACTTGCTATAATATTTTTAGCTTTCTTATCTAGTGAGACAAGTGCAATCTCGTCCTTGTCTAAATCCATCAGCTTCTTTGGAACCTTCTTGGTAGGATCTATAGTGGAGACAGTCATAGGGATATAAGGACCTTCTTCAACTATCATGAAGATCCCCGGATCCACAGCTTCCATAAAGAATTTGATCCTTTCTTTTCATATGGGAAAGTTGTTCTTGTTGTATAGGGGAAGCTTAGCAAAATCCTTTGCCTTGTCCATGGTAGATAGATCTCAAATGACAACTTTCGCAGGAACTGATCAAGGTGTTAACCTTTTAACGATCAACCGCCCTTTAATACAAATTGAAAGATAATAGTTGTCAACCTAAATCACCTAAAGGGGGGTGAATAGGTGATTTGTGCGTCTTTTGCGGAATTCAAAAAAATCTCAGAACAAAGCACAGATCTATCTACCAAATTATCACAGACGGGACAAGATTTATAGTGGTTCCCCGATCTTGGGTACATCCACTTTCCCTCATCGATTTAGCAATATACTAGACTCGGCTACTCCACTATCTCGGATTGAAAATCAATCCTACCCTCGGAACAAAGTTCCTACAATCTCAATTCAACCAACTGGATCTACAACTCGAAAGGCAAAACTTCCTACAAACTCGGAGTTGAAGACTCATACACTCGGAGAAAACTTCTCCTACAAGAATGAAAAATTGTTTAAAAATACAAACAATGATTTCTCTATCAGATCTGCAAGCAAGCAACCAGGATCTTCTTCTTGTAAGCTTTGCGGCACTTTCAGAAAAGATGAAGAAAATCTCGGCAACAGATCTGGAATCTTCTGTCTTGCACGATCGGAAAGAGGATGAGCAGTTGAGAAATGATCTCGATCTGTAAAACTTCTTCATTCTATTTTCTCTGAAAATCAAAGCCCTTACCGGAGAAGAACAGCGGCGGCGGCGGCTTTCGTTCCGTGAAGAGAGAGAGAGGAAACAGCGACTTGCAGAAAATTCTCAATAATAATTTTGATCTTGAAAGCTTGTAATTCTTATTAGGGTTTGTCGATTAGACAGGACCTTATATAAGAAAACTAATAACGGTCATAATTGGTTTTAATGACGGACACGCGGACCAATCATGTCACGGAATTTGAAAATCTGTCAAATCTGGACTTGGAAAAATTTCAGTGAAAAGGAGGTGATATACACGAGTGAAGAAATGACTACTCGAGTAGGTATAAAACTACTCGAGTGGATAGAGGAAATTAACTCGAATATATAACTCAGGACTACTCGAGTAGCTAGAAAATAACTACTCGAGTTCATATAATCAACTTACTCGAGTACTTAGAAGATCTACTCGAGTATACAGAAAAGTTTCACGGGAAGTGGAGTTGAACTACTCGAGTACAAGTTGTACTACTCGAGTAGGCGAGAAAAACTACTCGAGTGATAGGACTTAGAAAAATTTCTGAACACTGGAAAATGAGCTACTCGAGTAGTCAGACTGAACTACTCGAGAGGATATAGTCTACTCGAGTATATGAAAAGACTTACTCGCGTAAATGACTTGGAATAACTTTAGGAGAAGAGAAATTTAGTTTTCTCGAGTATGAAGCTTAAACTACTTGAGTAGTAAGTGAAATACTCGAGTAAATAACTTATACTACTTGAGTATAGAGAATTTACTCTTGAGATAGAATACAGTTACACGAGTCAGAAACTATAACTACTCGAGTATTTATATACTTAATCGAGTGGTTAACTTAGAAAAAACTTGGAGAATGAAATTTGTATTACTCGAGTAAGAAGAATGATCTACTCAAGTAGTTTAGTAAGCTACTCGAGTATGTCACAGTCTACTCGAGTATAAGGACTTAACTTCACGAGAGGGAGATATACATACTCGAGTATAAGAATTTTGACTCGAGTACAAAGCAAGTAATTCACTCGAGTAGTTAATGACCTACACGAGTAGAATACTTAGAAAAATTTTCAAAGTGGAAATTCTTTCTTTGGTGAAATCAGCATCCAACTCTATTCACATAGTCCAAGTGCTTGAATATGAAGTGTATCCCAATAGAGAGGCTACACATGAATCAACACCTTGGGTCATACAATGAGGGATTACATTGCATGGTCCTGTGTTTGGTGACCCATTGTAGACTGACATTGGTCTACACTTCCCATTGGAATCCTGCAACCACATAACTCAAACAAAGCATCAAATACAACCTAATTCATCTTAGTTCAAGGGTTACATCATCAAATCTGGGTTAATATGGATACAATACCCAACAGTAGATCCAATAGTGGATCGAGTTTGTAGGTCCGTGTGTGGATTGAGTTGTAGATCCTAATATGGATCAAGGTGTAGGAGAGTTTGTTCTCTGAGGTGTAAGAGCGTTCCTCCGAGTTGTAAGATTGTGATAATTTGAGAAAGGTGAAGTAGCCGAATCTATCCCTTTGTGGTAGATTGGCAAGATGGGACAGTGGACGTACACAATACGGGGAACCACTATAGATCTCTATGTTTGTGTGCTTTCTTATTTTTGAGAAATTTTTAATCCATAAAAAGTCACAAACTTCACCTATTCAGCCCCCTCTAGGTGAGTTAGGTAGACACTAGATACTTTCAAGTTCTTTTATTGTGTTATTATTTATATTGTGATAGAGTAGTTAACCAAATAAATGCCCTTAGAGCGTTTGCTTCAACATATTAAGTAGTGACTTGAATGTGAGAACCTATGATCCCAGAAGCTTCATTCTTAGAGGTCCCTGGTCGTTGTATCATCTTGGAAGCTAAGGGCAATGATGATACCTTTTAGACTAGTATGTGTGTTGATTGATGACCCGTCCTCACAGGTCATGATAGTGTGATATCAAGTCATCACATGTGTACATGTTATGATTACGTTATACTGGACAGACCCACCATAAGAATACTTTGTGGATTGTAATATGAACATATCACTTGTATGGCTCAAGTGGAAATGGTGTTTGTGGTCCTTTGACCTGAAGTCACAACATTTATAGAGTGAGGAAGAGCATGCTTTGATGCTATTAAAATTCCAATCTTAAGAAAGTTGGATGATAAAGGTGGTTATTGGGTACGTAATGAATCATTTGGGTGTTTGTGTGTGATCAGAGATGAGATTTTTCCTCCTTTATGATAGGAGTTGCATCCATGGGCCCCTTGATAGAATGGGACTGAGAAATGCATGGTCATGGTTGGTAGAGTCAATATGTGATATTGGGCTCACCAATTTCTGAACGTCCATTCTATATCAGGAAACTAGGTTTGAACCATTATGAGGGTGACACGATCTATACCTATAGTTCTATCCGGATTTAAGGGATGAAGGGACATGACAACACTGTAACATTGGTCAAAATGGCTTTTGAGTTTAAAAAACTCTTACTGTTTGGGGAGCAATGATGTATTGCTAGATGTCGCTCATTATTTATGAAACCTTTGTTTGATACTTTCAACATCAAGTGGGATATTGTTGGTGTTACCATTATGATGTGGAAGTGATCAAGCATGTGGCCATTCTGCCAACGCAGTATGAGCCTATCAGGGTCACTCATAAGATTATGGATAAATTGGGAGATTGGATCTGTATGGTATAGCTCATATGATGAGTTGAAAAGGACTTAAATATTCTAAGGTAAAAGAGGTGAGCGTGTCAAGACCACACAATGCCTTTGTAAAGTTAAGAGTCTACTCGTCAAATGGTGGCGTTGAGTGAGTTGAGTGTATTCAACGATTTGTCGAGAGAATAAGTTGATTCATCGATTATTGCACTTAAGCATTGAGTGTGTTGAGTCCATTCAACGATTCGTCGTGTCAAAGTGTTGACTTGATGTATCTGAGTCTTTGGCATTGAGTGCTTTTAGTTAAGTCAACACCATTCGAAGATTTGGGCAATGGACATTAAGGAATTGGGTGCACTCATTGCTATGGTGCAGAAAGCGTTGATAGCGTTGAGTCCATAAAACACCTTCGTCGATGTCAGGTATTGTTTCGGCTGAAGGTAGGCGTAGAGTTTGTCGTATATCCTATGGATACTCGACGATTCGTCGAGTATATGATGATTCTCGACGATTTGTTGTGTATGTTGTAAATACTCGACGATTAATCGAGATTAGGGTTGTCTGGCCGAATTTCTGGATTCTAAGTCTTGGGTATGCAGATAGTACCAGAAGCTGTTCTTATTTATTCCTTAGAGTACAAATAGGAAGTTTTAGGTTTTCAACAAGAGGCTAGACGTGATATTCTGTCTCAGCACACGAGTCATCACTCTGCGAAAAGACGGAAGCCCTAAAACCCGATGGAAGCGTTCCACTGATCTCATCGATATCGCTGATCCTGATCCCAATGATTGTCGCCACCGCCTCTCCTCTAATAGATCTATAGATCTGTGGAGATGCTGAGTGTCCTCTCCCGACCTAGCGCTTTTACGACAAGTTGTTGTGGGTTCTCCCGATCGTGTGGACTATCTGTAGAGGTGTGGATATAATTTCTACGATCAGGACTCAAGCCACTAGTGCCCGGCTGAAATTTTCTTGAGCATCATGGTTGAGTATAAACTCAATCCCATAAAGGTATTTTTAATTACATCATGATTTACTTCTTGATTCATTATTATTGCCAAATCCAAACTTTTTGGGTTTTCTTATTCTCTATTTTCGCTGCGGGCACAAGTGTTGTGCCGTCTTGTAAAACCTAACAAATCAATCTTTTAATTTCTCTATAAAGTCCTTTTATATTTATCTGCCCAACGGCTCGTTGATTTGTATAGGCAAGCTAAAATAGCATTTGAAAAGTTGCTTTAGCTTTAACTACTGTTCATAAAGTGTTCGGCGCCATTTGCTTCTAGTGCACAAATCCTACTTAATTTGAATTTGGGTGATGTCAGCATGACTCAACAATTGTGGACTTAGCAGTTTTCACAGTCAATCTGCATAGGAGTTGAGTGAAGCTATGTGACTGAACATAAAAACACAGTAGAAAATCTACTTCTTAAGGCATTGAGTAAGCCTTCATCTCTCGAAGCTTTTGTCTCAGACAGTTAAACTGATAAGGAATTGAGTGAACCTTCATCAGTCAACATATTTGTACATGGCAGAATTCCTCTAGTTGAAGGCCTTCAGAGAAGCACCTTTACTCAACGCTTCTATACTTGGTAGTTATTCTGACTATAGGCATTAAGTCAGCCTTCTACACTCAATGCTTTTGAACTTGCACAAAATTTCTGAATGAAAGCATTGAGTGAACAGCCTTCACTCGATGCTTCTGTACTCTACTGAATTATTGTTAAGGTGTTGAGTGAGCCTTCTTCACTCAATGCTTTTGTACTTGGACATATTTCATTTTGAGCAGGCATTCAGTGAACAATCTTCACTCAACGCTTCAGGACTTAACCAGAATTGAGTCAAGCACCACTGAGGCTATGAATGCCTGATCTTCGGTCAATGCATTTAGCCTTTTGGTGTTGAGTGAATTAAACTCACTCAAAGCTTCTGGACTTAGCCAGATTTTAGCTTTTTTATCATCCTGTCTTGAGTCCAAATGGTATTCTGACCCTAACAACCCATCTAATCATAGAATTGTGGACATCATGAATATATTGAACTAGATCATATATCAAATACAATCATGTGTATACTATTGACTTGTGGGCCTTCTTCAAATCTGGGGCATTGTGATCAATGGACTGAACAACTGTGCAAGTAGAGTTGAACTTATTCAAGAGGTGTAATGTCTCGTAGCTGTTTCCCAGACCTCGAGGACATAACATCATTGGAACTAAATGGATATATAGGAACAAACTAGATGAGAATGATATAATAATCAAAAACAAAGCTAGACTAGTTGCTAAAGGATACAGGAAAGAGGAAGGTATTGACTTTGATCAAACCTTTGAACCGGTAGCTAGACTTGAAGCCATAAGGTTATTCCTTGCATACGCTGCATATAAGTGATCTAAGGTCTACCAAATGGATGTAAAGTCAGATTTCCTAAATGGTGACCTAAAAGAGGAGGTCTATGTTAAGCAGCCCTCAGGTTTTATCAATCCTTCTCTCCATAACCATGTATTTCATTTAAGAAAGGCTTTGTATGAGTTGAAACAGTCCCCAAGGTCTTGGTATGAAACCCTGTCTAGCTTTCTCATTGTGAACAAATTCTCAAGGGAAAAGATAGACAATATATTATTATTTAGGGAAGTCAAGAGTAATATTATCCTGATCCAAATTTATGTTGATGACATAATTCTTGGGTCTACTGATGATGGCCTATGTAGAAAGTTTGCCAAACTTATGCAAGGGCAATTTGAGATGAGTTGTAAGGGTGAACTTAATTATTTTTTGGGCCTCCAAGTGAAACAATCTGATAATGGACTGTTCATTTCTTAGTCCAAGTTCACCAAGGAGTTAATCAAGAAATTTGGTATGGAGAGTTCCTTCATCATGAAAACTCTTATAGGGTCAAGTATATCTATAGACAAGGATGAGAATGGGATACCAGTTATTGAAACCTTATATAGAGGCATAATTGGCTCCCTCCTTTATTTGACTTCTAGTAGACTAGACATTATGTTTGCTACATGTGTGTGTGCGCTAGGTATTAGTACTTTCCTGAAGAATACCACTGCACTGCTACAAAGAGAATTTTGAGATACCTCAAGTGCGCACATGATCTTGGTCTTTGGTACCCTAAGAATAATGACTTTGAACTAGCAGGTTTCTCAGATGCAGATTTTTTAGGTTGTAAAGAAGATAGAAAAAACACTTCGGGTACCTATCAGTTTCTTGGGAGAAGGCTGGTATCCTGGAGAATCAAGAATCAAACCAGTATAGCTATCTCTACAGTTAAATTAGAATACATCTCAATAGGGAGTTGTTGTGCACAACTCCTGTGGGTACAACATTAACTTTAGGATTACAACTTACAACTAAGTAAAACTCCTATGTATTGTGATTCCTCTATTGCAATTTCAATAGCTAAGAATCATGTGTCATACAGTAGGACCAAGCATATTGAAATTAGATATCACTTCATAAGAGAGCACGTTGAGAAAGAAGACATTAGCCATGAGTTTGTCCCCATTGAAAAATAAGTGGCTGCCATATTTTCTAAGCCTCTTGATGAAGCCAAGTTCAACAATTTCAAGTTCGAATTGGGAATGTTGAAATTGAAGTAGCTTTATTCTTGTGGAGTAATTCTGTATATATATATATATATGTGTGTGTGTGTGTGTGTGTGTGTGTGTCTGTGTGTGTGTGTGTGTATTTGGAGGCTAACATTTTGTCAGAGAACTAAGGAAGAAAAAGTTCAACTCCAGGAATTGAGAGCGTTGAGTCAACACAAGGCATTGAGAGCATCGAGTCAACACCAGGAGTCAAGTGTATCGACTACACTCATCTTATACACTCTTACGGGTTGAACATGCCTAAAATTTATCAGATTGAATCACAGTCGTCCATCAAAACTGGAAATCACAATTGGGCATGCGCCTCTCCATCTTCTTTAATAGGGTAGAGTATAAAAAGAATTAGTTCCTAGAATAAAAACTTTCATCCTATTGCCCTTCTGAATTGCTCTGCTCCGTATCCTAGTTCTCGTGCCTCGTCTTTCTCTCTTCGATTAAACTCTCAAGATTCAAAGGATCCCAAGAGTGTTGATTTTCCGTTCGAGGGCAGTGAAGTTGTCAGAAATGGATTTCGTGATGCTCCAAAAGAAATCCTATAAGTTTTTCACCTTCTTACAATCGCAGAACTAGAATTTGTGTTGTTTGTGTCGTGTGCCATCTGGAAAAAGGAGGTCCTTAAATTATATGCTAATGCTAAGGTCAACTCTTCCTCCACCAAGATCAAAACTTCCATCAATAGAGAGAAGATTAAGATCATCATCAACAAAAGTTGTAAGGGACTGAAGCTCTCTAAGCTTAGTGATTCTGAGGAAGAAGTTGAACTGTTCGAGGATGACATAAAATCTGCCTTGAAATGGTATGGCTGTCCAAGCACACCAGTCGTTCTGTTATCAAGAAGGAGATGAATCTCAGAGGAAAATTCCATGCTGATATCATAGGGAAGGCACTAATCTGTAAAACTAGATCTCATCACAAGATCTCCAAAAGATGTTTGAATTGATGACAAGAGTTATTCTCACCAAGAAGACCAACTGGGGAAAGGTCATCTTTGATCGGATAATTGAATGCATCCCTGAGCAAAACCTTGGTAGGATACTGTCTTTATTCGTTCTGAACACAGTTCCTAAGAATCTGAATCAGAAGCTTGGTGCTAAGATCCATCATATGAGGAGGATGAATATTAAAATGTTTAACATATTGGATAGGGTGTCGGTGAATCATCCAAAACAGAGTTCTCAGTTATAGAAGACGAAGGTTGTTATAGATTCCGAAGAAAGCTCCAGCAGCAATACCTCTGATAGTAGTGATACTGAACCTCATGATCCCAATCCGGCAGAATTGACTGAAGAGGTAAGAATGGATGTGAGTGCACAAGTCTCAATTTTATCTGAGCTTACTGCCAAGGCTATTCCCACAAGTGTGACTCCTACTGATGTTGAGGGAGACCAACCATGGATGATGCTATAACAAATCTTGTCGATATGATATATGATGATGTTTATGGTGAGACCCTAAGAGAAGATGCTCATGTTGAGGGGGAGCATGGATTACCATCTAGGTGCCTACAAGACAAGATTGACACTTTCTTGGTCAATATACAAGGTAGATAAGATCAAATCCCATATGAATCTCCAGTGTTGGATGACAGTGCTCCTGTTCAGTGGGAGATTGTGCTAGAGGATTATAGCAGACCAGCAGATGATCTACTTCATGTTCCTGTGACTGATGATACAGTTGAGGGGGAGACTCAGCTTGAGATCCCAGCTCTAGTTGTTGAAACTGTAATTAACCTATCTTATCAAGACTCTTAAGAAGATTAAGAAATCTCTAATACTGAAGTGCCTGATAAATAAAAGTCTATTCATGGTGTTAACATTTTAGAGCACACTTCTGACTATGAAGTAGATCTCTTATAAATGAGTTGATACATCAGGTAGGATGATGCAGAAGTCAATTTCCAAGGGACTACTTAGCTGAATGAGGTCTGTTTGGTGAGCAGAGGAGGAGAATTGAACTGTATTTTGATGACTCCATCAAATAATTGAGAAGGGACATCTTAACTATAATTTCTTCTGTTAAACTTGAGGTTAAATTGTTGAAAGAGAATACTGTAAAATTATTTACAAGAGCTGCTCTGGCTGTGGATTATACAGCAAAAAAGTGTGATGAGACAGTGAAAAGGCAAAATAATAACATTGAAAATCAGTACATGATTTCTAAGAACATGAAAATGGTTCATGATGTTACAAAGATCATTCTGGATGTTGATAAGACTATCCTAGAAAGGAGAATGGATGCATGCACCTAATTCCTAGATGATCACATGTTGTAAGTCAAGAACCTTGTCACTACAGGGGTAAATCATTTGGCTACCAATACCACTTCCTTAAGCAGAGAGATTTCTGAAGAAGTCATAAAGGGGGAGAGGTTAATGATAAACGCTAGTGCAGAACTTTCCATATGGACTTCGAATGTAATCAGAGATGCTTTAGGCCTTGACCCTTTTATATATGATCAACCTAAGATTTACAGAGATTGTGATGGGCTGAATCTGTTGGGGATGTTCCCACCTTCAGCCCCACCACTCAACAGTTATCCATGGCCAAAGGCAAGACTATTGCAGATGAGGAAGATGAAACTAGGATAAGCAAAAATAGACATAGAGAAGAGATGCAAACCAGAAAGGATTTTGGGCTGTGGAGACTACAATCAAAAATTATCATATTATCTGCCTAGGATCAGATCAAGGAATACAAGACTGGTAAAGCTAAACTTATCAACTCCATTGAATGTGCCAAGTATGAAAGACATGAAGAAATCAAAAGAACATTCAGAAGAGATAAGAGAGATGAAATTGTTCAAATGGATGCCCCAGATCACTACATATACTATACAAAGCCTTATAGTTCTTTAAAAGAGAAAGACAAAAGAAGAAAGAGGCTGAGGAAAAGATTGGAAAGAATCAGTGGTGCATAGTAATTAGGGAACCTAACACTTAATAATGTTATAGTTTTTAGGTTCCTAAGGGCTTTTAAATGAGGATGTTTATTGACCACAATGTCCAAGATTTGAAGAAAGCCCACAAGTCAATAATATACACAATCCTATATTTGATATATGTCTGAGTTTACATGTGCAAGATATTGTTAATTATATGGTTAGACAGGCTGAGTGTATCAGGAGTATAGCTGGAAAGAAGTCAGCGAGGTCAAGGAAGTTAGGAAAATGACTAAGTGTAAAAGCGTTGAGGGACTACACATCACTCAATGCCTGAGGCCAAAAAGCATTGAGTGTTCAGCTATCTCTCAAAGCCTCAGTGGAGAAGCTTTAAAACTGGCAAAGTACAAAAGCGTCAAGTGAAGGACTTATACTTGACACCTTATCAAAGATAGGTTGTTATGTACAAATGCATCGAGTGAAGGACTTACATTCGACGTCGTCTCAGCAAAATCATTCTAAGGACAAATGTGTCGAGTGAATGACTTGCACTTGATGCCCTCTCAAGGAAAATATGACTAAGTGAAAATGCATTGAGTGAAGGACTTACAATCAATGACTTCTCGGTATAAGTGTTAAAGGACAAATGCGACGAGTGAAGAGCCTTCACTCAACACCTCAGCTATAGACAGAATTTGACAAAGTGTTAATGCGTCGAGTGAAGAGCATTCACTCCACGCCTCTGCTTCAGAAAGAATTTGACTAAGCACATAGGCGTTGAGTGAAGGCCACTCACTCAACGCTTCTGGAGTTAACTGTCAAAGCTCAGATCGTTGAGTCTTATGAAATCACTCAATGCCAGTATATAATCAGAATTATTCTAAGTCCATTGTCGTTGTGTCAAATCTGTTGTCATCATCCTTAATTCAAATCGAAGTAAATCACGTGCTAAAATACATAGACCACTGTATTGATCGGGCTGTGATATCCTAAAATAAATCAACCATTAAAGCCAGCCATGCCGGTTACCAAAGGAGGATATTGCTGTTGTTGTTGCTGAGATATATAAGGGAAGAGATATGATACTTTTAGAAGAACTATTGACGAAGAATTGACAATCTCTTCAAACACTAATTTTGCAAAAGTCGGCCAGCAGAGCAGAGCATTTTTTTCATCATCTTCAAGCCTGCTATTCAACTCAAAGAACATCTTTATCAAGCTTGAAGAAGAACTCTGTTAGATACAACTCAGTACAGAGTGCACCAAACTTGAAGAATAATCTTCCTGTAGTTATGTTGAAGAAGCATTGTCTGTAGATTTAGCCAAAGGAGGAGACTCAGAGATTTTCTATTGTGTTTAATTTATCAAACCTTTAATAAATCTTGTAAGATCTCATTAAGATCTGAGCTATAAGCCTATCTTATAGAGGCTGAGAGTAGGACTGTGAGCAATCTGAGTGTAGGATTGTGAAACACTCTGGGTTATAGGGTTTTGGGTAGGATCTGAGGTAGGGCTTGTGCTTGAGGTAGGACCTTTTTGAACATCTGAGGTACAAGATTGTTGGGTTTCTCTATATGGATGGCACAACGCTTGTGCACGCAGCGGAAAAATAAACATCAAGAAAAACCCAAAGAGATGTGGATCGGGCTATGAACGTTGAATCAAGAAGTTAGCAAAAACTAGGCAAAAATTTCCTCGGTGGCGTTGAGTCACAACTCAACGGAGATGCTCCGAACTTTATCTGCTTGCTAGTGGCGAGTTCTACGTGGAATAGTGTCCACGTTTCAGCAGAAGTCCACACGAGCGGGAGAACGCCGAGCTTTCCGTCGCACGGAAGATCGGGAAGGAGAAGACCGCACCTCGGCTATTCCACGGACTGCTAGGTCCGCGCCAGGAAGAGCAGCACCAGCGACAGTCGCTGGAGAAGAGGCGGTCGACGGAGCAAACACGGCGGCGGCGGAACTCTTCCGTCGGCGGCGGGGATCGGGATCGGCAGAGCGAAAGGCGGAACGGCTTCCGTCGGGTTCGATTTGCTACAGGAGAAAATCGCGAGCGCACATGATCCCGAAAACCCTAAGTGTCCTATTTATACCAAAGGTATAAATAAACCCAGGAAAATCGCTATCCGCAGACCACCCGAAAATAGGGCACAGAATCGGCGAGTATCAATCGGTGAGAATCGGCGACAATCGGCGAGAATCACTGAGCAGGTTCGGCGAGAATCAGTCGACGAGTATCATACAGGATCGGCGAGAATCAGAGTACAATACTCGACGATTCTCGCCGATCGTCGAGCCGCGCTCGACGATACACAACGATACTCGACGATCGTCGAGCCGCGGCCGACGACAATTGTCGAAGTAGTCGATCGTCGAGAATCAACAATTGATTCTCGACGATTCTCGTCGATCGGCGAGAATCAGAGAGACGATTCTCGCCGATCGGCGGGAATCAAAAGACGATTCTCGACTAATGTCATCGACCCTCGGACGACAATCCCAACCAGCCCTTCAAGGCAATATTTTCCCAACCCGATGATCCTATAAGGCAACACTTTGCCCATAACCCTATTCAGGTCGGTGATTGGTAACCTTTACCAACACAGTCAGTCATCCAACTTCTCCACATCTCTTATGTGCAACCCTGCAGGCTCATATCGCGTTGTCAGTGAGATTACATGCTTGATCACTTCCAGATCACAATGGTAACTCCAACAGACTCCCACTTGATCTCGAAAGTATCAAACCAAAAACCTCACAAACAATGAGCGGCATCTAGCAATGCATCATTGCTCCCCAAGCAATATGAGTTTATAACTCATAAGCCTTCATGACCAATGTATCAGCGTTGTCTTTTTCCCTTTGTCCTTTACATCCGGAAAGAACTAGAGGTATGGACCGTGTCACCCTCGTAATAGCTCAATCCAAGTTTCTTGATCCAGGACGGACTTCCAGAGAATGGTGAGTCCAATATCACATATTGACTCAACCAAGCATGGCCATGCATTTCTCAGTCGAGTTCCATCAAGGGGCCCATGGATGCAACTCCTGTCATACAGGAGGACAAATCCCATATCTGCTCACACACAAACACCCAAATGATTCGTAACATGCCCAACAACCACCCTTATCATCAACCTTTCTCAAGGAAGACTTTAGATGGCATCAAAGCACGCACTTCCTCACTTGATGAATGCTGTGACTTCAGGTCAAAGGATCACAACACCATTGTCAATTGAGACCTACTCGTGACATGATTGGATGACAATCCACAGAGTAGTCTCAGGTTGGGTCTCTCCAGTACAACTTGTTCACTAACAAGTACCCACGTGATGACTTGATATCACAATATCATGACCTGTGAGAACCAGTCATCAGTCAACACACGTGCTAGTCTTCATGTACCATCATCACCCTTAGCTTCTATCATGATACTCGACCAGGGACCTTTAAGAATGAAGCTTCAAATAAATCATGGGCTCTCACATTCAAGTCACGTACTTGATGTCCCATGGAAGCGAACATTCTAAGGGTATCTATTATGTTAACATTTAACTATCATATATAGAAAAATTCATAATAAAAGAATTTGTCATTAATTATAAAAGAAAAACTAGGTACACAGTTCATCATATGAACAACCAGCCAACAAAATACAAGATTACATGCAACCCACAAGATTCTCGCTAGAGTTGATCATTTAGGTATCGTATACCCATCGATCTAGTATGACCATCATGCTTTCTCTGCGCGAGAGGCTTTGTCAGCGGATCCGCAATATTTTCCTCAGTCGGCACTCTGCAAATGTTTACATCTCCTCGTTCGACAATCTCACGAATAAGATGAAAACGCCGGAGTATATGCTTGGAGCGCTGATGAGATCTAGGTTCCTTAGATTGTGCAATTGCACCATTGTTATCACAGTAGAGAACTACGGGACCAACAATGCTAGGAACTACATCAAGCTCGCCGATGAATTTCCTAATCCATACAGCCTCCTTCGCCGCATTAGCTGTTGCGATATACTCGGCCTCTGTTGTAGAATCAGCAACTGTCTCTTGCTTGGAACTCTTCCAGCTCACAGCTCCTCCATTCAGGCAAAACACAAAACCTGACTGAGACTTGGAGTCGTCTCGATCAGTTTGGAAGCTAGCATCCGTGTAACCACTTACAACGAGCTCTTCCTCTCCACCATACACCAAGAACACGTCCTTAGTCCTTCTCAAGTACTTCAGGATATTCTTGACTGCAATCCAGTGACACTCACCGGGGTCTGACTGATACCTGCTAGTCATGCTCAAAGCAAAGGAGACATCGGGTCGAGTACATAACATCGCGTACATAATTGATCCAATTGCCGAAGCATATGGAATCAACTTCATGCGGTCCTTATCTTCACAAGACTTTGGACACTGGTCCTTAGAGAGATTCACACCATGAGACATGGGCAAAAATCCTTTCTTGGACTCAAGCATGTTGAACCGCTTCAACACCTTTTTGATGTACGTACTCTGGGTCAAACCCAGCAACTTCTTCGATCTATCTCTATAGATCTTAATACCGAGTATATAAGTCGCTTCACCCAAATCCTTCATTGAAAAGCAGTTCCCTAGGTTGTTCTTAACAACTTTCAGGGTAGGAATGTCATTCCCGATCAACAGTATGTCATCTACATACAATATCAGGAAGACAACAATGCTCCCACTGATTCGCTTGTAAACACAAGGCTCATCTTCATTCTTGATGAAACCAAACTCTTTGATTTTCTCATCAAAACGAAGATTCCAACTTCGAGAGGCCTGTTTCAGTCCATAAATGGACTTATTCAGCTTGTATATTTTAGTGGCTTCATCTGGGGATACAAAACCCTCGGGATGTGTCATATACACTTCCTCAAGGAGGTTTCCATTAAGGAAAGCCGTTTTGACATCCATCTGCCAGATCTCGTAGTCATAATACGCAGCAATAGCAAGCAATATCCTAATAGACTTTACCATGGCAACAGGGGAAAAGGTCTCATCATAGTCAATACCATGAATTTGCTTGAAACCCTTAGCCACTAGTCGCCCTTTGAATGTCTGTACATTCCCATCCATGTCGGTCTTCTTCTTGAAGACCCACTTGCACCCTATGGGTCGTACCCCTTCAGGTGGTTCCACCAAGTTCCAAACTTGGTTTGCATACATGGAGTCCATTTCGGATTTCATAGCCTCAAGCCATTTGTCGGAGTCCGGTCCATTCATAGCCTCTTAGTAGGTTGCTGGTTCATCATCATGATCCATAAGCAACACATTACCTATTTGAGACACGAGAAATCCATATCTCTCAGGCTCAAACCTCGGTCTACCAGATCTACGTAGGACTTGTGTTCCCTGAGCAGGTTCTCCAGCTACAACATCTTGTAGTCCTGTCTCAGAATCCAATTCCGGTTCATTCACTACATGTGGTTCTTGAACTTCTTCAAGCTCTACCTTTTCAGTCTTTCTTGATAAGAACTCTTTCTCCAAGAAGACACCAGTCCTTGCGACAAACACTTTGCCCTCAGACAGTAGGTAAAAGTAATACCCTTTCGTTTCCTTAGGATATCCCACCAGATAACATTTATCCGATTTGGGTTCCAGCTTGTCAGGCATTTGACGTCTCACGTATGTCTCACAGCCCCAAATTTTAATGAACGACATACTAGGACGCTTCCCAGTCCATATCTCATATGGTGTCTTCAGAACCGTTTTAGTTGGAGCGCGATTCAATGTCATTGCAGCAGTCTCTAAAGCAAAACCCCAAAAGGAAACAGACAAGTCTGCATGACTCATCATCGAACGTACCATGTCTAACAGAGTACGATTTCTCCTCTCAGACACACCATTATGTTGTGGTGTTCTAGGTGGAGTGAGCTGTGATACAATACCACACTCTTTCAGATGATCATGGAACTCATGACTCAGGTATTCGCCACCTCGATCAGATCGGAGTACTTTAACCCTTTTACCCAACTGGTTTTCTACTTCATTCTTGAACTCTTTGAACTTTTCAAAGGTCTCGGATTTGCACTTCATAAGATACACATATCTGTATCTACTAAAATCATCAGTAAATGTAACAAAGTAGAAATACCCTCCTCTAGCCATGGAACTCATGGGTCCGCATACATCACTATGTACAACACCCAAGAGATCCTCAGCCCTCTCAGTATAACCAGTGAAAGGAGCTTTAGTCATCTTGCCTAACAAACAAGATTCGCATCGCTCAAATGATTCATAATCAAATGAGTCCAAAAGTCCATCTCTATGGAGCTTGGATATGCGCTTCTCGTTGATATGGCCCAAACGACAATGCTAGAGAAAAGTAGGGTTCGACTCATTTGTTCTTAGTCTTTTATTGTTTTCTACATTACAGATCAGATGGTCCAAGTTCAAAACGTAAAGACCATTAAACAATTGGGCTACAGCATAACAAACATCATTCTTAAATATAGAACAACAATTGTTCTTAATTATAAAAGAAAATTCAATCATGTCCAAATATGAAATAGATATAATGTTTCTAGTTATCGCCGGAACAAAATAACAGTTATCTAGTTCTATTACAAGCCCACTGGGCAAAGAAAGACGGTAAACTCCTACGGCTACAGCAGCAACTCTTGCTCCATTGCCGACGCGGAGGTCCACCTCCCCTTTACTCAGCAATCTTCTCCTTCCCAGTTCCTGCACATTTGTAGAAATGTGAGAACCACATCCGGTATCCAATACCCAAGATGAAGGAGCAGAAAGGTTTATCTCTATAACGTAGATATTAGAGGTGGAAGTCATACCTCCCCTCAATTTCTGCAGACCCTCAATATACGAAGGACAGTTCCTCCGCCAATGACCAGCCTTGCCACAGTGGTGGCATTTCCCATCCTTCACCGTGCTCTTCTTTTTCATCAGTGCTGAAGACTTGGGCTCAAGATATGACTTAGGTCCTACCTTCGTCTTCTTGGAGCCCTTGGCTTTGCCCTTGCCCTTATACACCATCAGTATGGGGCTGGCAGGCTTGGCCTTCTTCATATTGATTTCGGCAGTTCTCAACATGCCTAGGAGTTCCGGCAGTATTTTGTCTATCTCGTTCATGTTGTAGTTCAAGACGAACTGCTCATAACTGTCTGGCAACGATTGCAGGATCAGATCCGTGGCCAACTCTTGACCAAGAGGAAAACCCAGCCTTTCAAGGTTCTCTATATACCCAATCATCTTGAGTACGTGAGTCCCTACTGAGTCTCGAACTCCCATCTTGCACTGAAACAACGCTTTCGTGATGTCGAACCTCTCTTGACGAGCCTGCCCTTGAAACATTTTCTTGAGATGCTCGTCAATCTCCTTGCACCCCATGTTCTCATGTTGCTTCTGAAGCTCAGAGTTCATGGTGGCAAGCATAAGGCACTCGACATCTAAAGCATCGTCAGTATACTTCTTATAAGTATCTTTCTCAGCACGGGAAGAGTTCCCGGTCGGCACCTCGGGGGCTTCTTCTTCCAAGACATAGAGCTTTCGCTCTTGCCTGAGAACAATTCTCAGGTTCCTATACCAGTCCATGTAATTTATCCCACTGAGCTTATCCTTCTCAAGGATGGCTCTCAGAGACAACGTGGAGTGCGCAACGCTTGCCATGGAATTCTACAAGAATTTATGCAGAATAAAATCAGTACCTAAATTTCAATTACAATTTATTCTAATTAGGACTTCAATTAAAATACTCCCACTATTTTATTCGAAATGATAGCCCTCACTAACAATTCGGAGAGTTCATGCGAGCTACTCTCTTAGTGGACAAGATCCGTATTTCAGCAACACTATGAGTCCGCTTTGGCGTTCCTCTCATGATGCGGTTATTTAGGTAGGCAACGCTTGCCAATTGCATCCTCATGCAATTCTTGTATGGTTGGTGAATAACTCCTTATTCGCATCCATTATATGGTGCATGCCAACCCTATGCCTCTAGGCACTCAACCTTTGAGGTCACCTAGTTAAGCTGGACCCGATGTCGACAGTGGGATATCACAATTATCCGCTCGCACCCTTACCAAGATAGATTAATGCACCTTGCTTTGCTAAGCCCACACTTCATCGATCGAGGCAGGAAGAGTGTCATCCATCGGAAGGCATCCGAACACTTAATATTTGATGAAGGGATTTCAAATATAGGTTAACAATTAACCATGATCAACATTTGATCGACGTGCACATCCAAAGAAAAACAATTCTTCTAAAACCACATGCATCCCTTATGTGCACATCCTGACACCATCAACATTTCATAGAAGGAAGGGCTAAATCTGAACATCCGGAAATTTCCAAATCCTCAGATTTACATGCATTCGACAAAGGCAAAGACAGCTCAACTTAAAGCAGTAGACAAGCTCATCTCTCTTTGTTGGATTCAAAATCCAAAACAAAATCGAGGGATGGTTACTGCTAAGGAGATCACAATTTCTAACACTTAGAAATCCATCGAAATTCCAATCGTTCTTGGCGAGGAGACCAAGACTAAATCTAGACATTTAGAACACTTCTAAATCCCTAGGTTTACATGCACTGGAATAACAAACTTCCAAAACAACGATCATGGCCGGAACCTCCCTCTGATACCACTGTTGGGTTTCTCTATATGGATGGCACAACGCTTGTGCACGCAGCGGAAAAATAAACATCAAAAAAAACCAAAAGAGATGTGGATCGGGCTATGAACGTTGAATCAAGAAGTTAGCAAAAACTAGGCAAAAATTACCTCGGTGGCGTTGAGTCACAACTCAACGGAGATGCTCCAAACTTTATATGCTTGCTAGTTGCGAGTTCTACGTGGAATAGTGTCCACGTTTCAGCAGAAGTCCACACGAGCGGGAGAACGCCGAGCTTTCCGTTGCACGGAAGATCGGGAAGGAGAAGACCGCACCTCGGCTATTCCACGGACTGCTAGGTCCGCGCCAGGAAGAGCAGCACCAGCGACAATCGCTGGAGAAGAGGCGGTCGACGGAGCAAACACGGCGGCGGCGGAACTCTTCCGTCGGCGGCAGGGATCGGGATCGGCGGAGCGAAAGGCGGAACGGCTTCCGTCGGGTTCGATTTGCTACAGGAGAAAATCGCGAGCGCACATGATCCCGAAAACCCTAAGTGTCCTATTTATACCAAAGGTATAAATAAACCCAGGAAAATCGCTATCCGCAGACCACCCGAAAATAGGGTTCAGAATCGGCGAGTATCAATCGGTGAGAATCGGCGACAATCGGCGAGAATCACTGAGCAGGTTCGGCGAGAATCAGTCGACGAGTATCATACAGGATCGGCGAGAATCAGAGTACAATACTCGACAATTCTCGCCGATCGTCGAGCCGCGCTCGACGATACACAACGATACTCGACGATCGTCGAGCCGCGGTCGACGACAATTGTCGAAGTAGTCGATCGTCGAGAATCAACAATTGATTCTCGACGATTCTCGTCGATCGGCGAGAATCAGAGAGACGATTCTCGCCGATCGGCGGGAATCAGAAGACGATTCTCGACTAATGTCATCGACCCTCGGACGACAATCCCAACCAGCCCTTCAAGGCAACATTTGCCCAACCCGATGATCCTATAAGTCAACACTTTGCCCATAACCCTATTCAGGTCGGTGATTGGTAACCTTTACCAACACAGTCAGTCATCCAACTTCTCCACATCTCTTATGTGAGACCCTGCAGGCTCATATCGCGTTGGCAGTGAGATTACATGCTTGATCACTTCCAGATCACAATGGTAACTCTAACAAAGATCGGCTAGGTCTCTAAGTTGTAGGAGTTGGAATACTCTGAGTTGAATGGCTTTTCAGCCTGAGGTAGGATACATGTGGTTATCTCTGAGGTATGTCTATGAGCAGACTGAGTTGTAGGAGTGATGTGCACTCTGAGTTGTAAGATCCAGGGAAGGGATCTGAGTTGTAAGATCTTTTTCGATCTGAGTACTGGAGGAGTTGGCCGAATCTTGCACGCAGCTAGATATGTGAAGGGGGAAGTTAATGTACCCTAGATAGGGGAATCATAATAAATGTTGTGTGTTTTATGTGTTCTTGAAATATAACTTCTAACATAAACATGTAACAAGTTCATGCATGAAAAGAACCAAAAGATTCTAAAAGAAACCTATTCACACCCCCTCTAAGTGATTAGCTACCCTTAAAAAACATTCACTCATCTTGGCAGGGGCAGAGCCCAACCAAGAAAATGTAATGGTAATCCTGGAGCTGGCATCTCCCAGGAATGCAAAGGAGATCCAACATCTTACATAGAAGTTAGCATGGTTGATGATGAGTTATAAATATACGTGTTTTTTATATACATTGAATAAGACGTATTAGTTTTTTTAGTTATTTTAGTTGTTTTTCCTTAATAAATTGTTTCCTTTTTGTAAATATTTTCTAACTTAGAGCTATTTTTATTTCCTGAATTTTTCAGGAAAAATTGTCAAAAAATAAAAGTACACGCCTGTGTACTATTGGTCACGCCCATGACCTGGGTGTGATACGTCAAATTCCCGAGAAATGAATAAATTTTGAAGAAATAGCTTGACACGCCCGTGACATGACCCGTGTCCAGCGCTCGACGATTTCGCTCGACGATTTTCGCGCTCGCTGATTTCCGATTGACGATTGTCGAACACCCGTCACGCCCGTGATCTGAGGCGTGACCACTCCATCCAGCTCGACAAAATGTTCCGCTCGATGATTCTCCGCTCGACAAAATTCGCGATCGATGACTTTCCGCTCGACGATCGTCGACACCTCCGCGACACGCCTAGAGGCACGCCCGTGACCTGGGGCGTGACTCCTCTTCCCACTCGACGAATTTTCCTCTCGACAATTTCCGTTCGATGTTTGTCGAGTGTCGACTCAACCAAACACGCCCACTGTCACGCCCGTGACCTGGTGCGTGACTTCCGCCACCGGGCCCAACAGACCGCCGCGATTTCTGCCGCAACTTCAAATCGCCGTCAAGTCACTGAAATCTGTTGCTTAATAGTGTCGACACGCCCACCGTCATGCTCGTGAACTGGGGCGTGACCGCCATGATTTCAGCCGCCAAGTCAAATCTCAAGTCAAATCGTCGGCCGCCATTTTAATAGTACCGACACGCCAATGGTACACGCCCGTGACTTAGGGCGTGTGCCATGAAATTTTTCCTATAAATTGACCCCTTCTGTTTTGAGCTGCTGTTCCACTTTCCTGAACCATTTTGTATAGGGGCCGGCTGTTATATGCATTCCAAAGCTATGTAAAGTGACATTCTCCCCCTCTCCTATGTTTGTTTTTAGATTTCTGTAACACTCGTTTTAGCTTAATAAACTGTTTAGATTTTTGTCTCTTTCTATTGTTTTGGAATGGATCTATGCCCCTCTCTTATGCAATCTTATTTTTGTTTTTGATTTAACTTTATTTTTGTTCTTTTAAAATGGGTGTGTGTGTGTGTGTGAGTTTTTATGCTTTTATAATTTTCACAAATTTTATAGTTTAGCTTTTTAGCACTCTTCATATTCATCCTTATGAACCTATAAAAACGATTACAAAAATGGTTTTGAATTTTTTTACTTAGTCTTTTATTTTTAGTTTTGTAAAACTTTATGTTCTTTTAACTTTTCTTGCACTTTTTAAGAGTTTTTATAGAGTTATAAGAATGGATAAATTATTATTTTGCTTTTTCAAACACCTTTATTTCTGCTTTATTTTCAAAAACTTTTTGCCTATTTAATTTTTCTCACTTCATTTTATTCATTTCTACCGAATTCTAGCGGTAGAAATGTATTCATTTCAAATTTTCGAGCACTTTGACTTTTCGTTTATTTGCAAAACTTTTGTTCCTTTAAATTTTATTTTAACTTTTTATTCATTTCTACCGCATTCTAGCGGTAAAAATGTAGTTGTTTTAATTTTTCAGTCACTTAGTTTTTTTTTATTTTGTATGTGTGCGTGCGTGTATGAGTTAGTTTTTATAGCTTTATTTCAATTCATGTATATTGTGTGCGTGTGCTGTATTTAATTCCGCCTACTCGTTAAGAGTTAAATGGCAGGTATTTATTTATTTCCGCCTACTCGCTAGGAGTTAAATGGCAGGATTTTATTTTCCACCTACTCATTTGAGTCTGATTTGTGTGTGTGAGTATTTAATTTCTGTAGAGTGTGAACATTTATTTTCTCCTACTCGTTTGAGTAGGACCCGCTTTAATTTTCTCCTACTCATTTGAGTTGGACTTGTGTGCGTATTTCAATTCAAGTAGAGTGGGTGTGTTTTACTTTCAAGTAGAGTGCGTGAGTGTTAGCATTTATTTCCGCCTACTCGCTAGGAGTTAAATGGTAGGATTTTATTCACCGCCTACTCATTTGAGTTAAATGGCCGGTATTTATTTTTCTATAATTAATTGAGATGGACTTGTAGTTACATTTATTTTCTCCTACTCGTTTGAGTAGGACTAGCTTTATTTTGTCCCTCCCACTCGTTTGAGCAGGGTCTTGTAATTTTACTGCTTTCATTTCAGTACTACTCGTTTGAGTAGGACTTGCAATTTACTGTTTTCCTTTTACTGCTTTCTTTTATCGCTTTCATTTACTACTTTTATTTTTTTCTTTTTCATCGCAAGCCGTCCCCATTCCAATTAGTGGCTAACCATTCTTAGCCCTCGGTATCGAAGACCATTGGGACAAATAAAATTGCTTTAAATAATTAAAGGTCCTGTTTTTCTAATTAATTAAAATTAACTTAAGGTTTACCTAGGGTTTACGACGCGTAGGACCACATAATCGATGTGTGAGCCTTATTTCCGTAGTCTATACGCTAGCTAGTTGAGAGGTCGTGCGTATGTACCGATCGCCCCTTGGTAAATGTAGTTCCGCACTAACCCTCGAGAGAGGAGGCGCGCCAACTCTACCGGATTAGGTTCCCCACCCAATAGCGAGGTTCTTAGCGGAATGCGGGCGTTAAGAGGAATCCTTCGTCAGACGACAACCCGGTCGAATTGTCTTAGCATTCAGGTGAGCGATAGTCCTAGAGATAGGTGAGCTCATGTTAGTGGAACCTCCACGGCCAAGTATCTGCCTTAATTAATTAAAAATTTAGGATCTCTTTTTATTTAAAGTATATTTTAGTTCAATTTTATTCGGTTCCATCAAGCTAAGCTCTTCATCGGCTCCACCTTTATGCTTTCCTTTTATGTTTTCATTTTCTTTCAGTCATTTTCTGCATTTTTATTATATATAAATATCCCGACAAGATAATTATCGGTAAAATAATAGTCCCCTCTAGGGAAGAGTAGAAATAATTGAACCGACCGCGAGAACAATACGACCTCGATATTCTACACCGGAATATCCTCTACTACTCACGATAGGTGCACTTGCCTCCTTTCGTTAAAACTCGATCTAAACCGTTTTATATCCAAATTAAATAAATACGCACGCCCCGTTTTCTAAATAAAAAACCACTTCCGCTTTACTTAAATAAAACCGCCGGGTCACCGCGTGACCGTAAATATTTTTGGAGTTTTAATCAATCAAGTTTTTGGCGTCGTTGCCAGGGAAAATTTCGTGTCGTTATTTCAAACTCTGGAGATCTATTAATTTTCCCTATTTTTATATATATAAATATAACAAAACTTAAAAATGTCCACCAAAAATTTAAATATATAATCATTAGTATAATAAAAAAAATAAAACTACATTAAAAAAAACAAAAACAAAAACTTAACATTTTTTTTTTGTTATTCTTATCTAAAAACAAAAAAACACTAAAAACATAAAATCCAAAAAAACAAAAACTTAAAAAACTAAAAAGCCACCAAAAAATAAAAAAAAACCCAAAACCCAAAACAAAATATTTATAACAACAAAATATATGTTTTATGTTATTAAAAATGTATATATTTTGTTTAACTTATTATATTTCACATTATTTTTGGTTCACTTCGGCGCGCTTCACACTGTTGTGCATGCTAGGGGTCCGCATTTCTGTAGCGCTCTTATAGCTAAGACGTTAGCTTACGAGTCACACTCACTTTCCCCGTACCACCCGCACAATTTCGGCCGAGTTTATCATTTTTTTTGTTTTTGCTGTTCTCTTTTTGTTATTTCTTTTTAATAACGCAGGGTTCCAAATGAGCCTCCCCTAACTCGTCTAAGGGAAGCTTCTACCCTCTCTTATAATTTTTGTGCATATTTCATTTTGTCTCTTATTGTTTCGCATACTTAAATTGCAACATTAGGGACAATGTTGGATTTAAGTATGGGAGTGTTTTCTTATTTTTTCTATTACTGCACTTTTATATTCTGCAATAATAACAAAAATCATCAAAAATAAAACAAAAAATTGCAAAAATTAAAACCTCAAAAAAATTTTTCTTTCCTGTTTTTATAATAAAAAAAACCTAAAAAATGCATAAAACAAAACAAAAATCGATAAAGCAAAACAAAAATTCAAAAACAAAAAAAAAATTATTTCTTTTACTTTGTAAATATTTTTTGTATAAAAATAAATCATTCTCTTTCCTTCCTCACTCTTCTTATTTGTAAATGCTCGCTTTTTAGCTAGCCCGCGGCGTTCGACTCATCGAACCATCCACCTAAATAAGAGTCTGTTCGCGGGCATTCGAGTTTTTACCTTGTACCCTATTTTGTAAAACTTTTTGAAAAAAAAATCCAAAAATCCTAAAAAACATGAATAACTCTAAAAATCAAAAAAATAAAATACAAAAAAATTATGAAAACCCTTAAAATCCCAAAAAAAATTATTTTGTTAATTATGTAATAAATAAATCGAATATCTCAATTCTTAACCCTTTTCGCTCTCAGAAAATTTAGTTACGAGTTAATTTATAAGCGAATTTTAGTTATTCTTTGCTTACTATTTGTTTATTAATTGGAGATCGATAGATTTAGATATTTGGGGTTAAGTTTTAAAAAAAAATTCGTATGCCTTTTTTATTTAGATAGAGACTTGTTTTCAAAATTACATCTACTTATCTAAATAGTTGCACATTTCTTTTGTTAGAACATAACGATATTAGATTTCAATTATGTTAACTCCAAGCTTTTTTTCGACATATAGGAACGTTTAATTTATAACTGTTGCTCTCAAAAACTTTTTATTAAACCTAGTTTTATTTTTGAACAAAACACTTTCCACTTTTTTTCATGTCATACTTGACATAATTTTGATTCTTAAAAGATCTTATGTCAATGGGAATAAGATTTCGTTCCGCAAACATAGGCATCCAATATTTGAAAAGATTATATGTTATGGAGTAAGAGGAAAAAATTCATTACTCCTACACATATACATTGGGTTAATTTTATTAAGTTGAAGAAAAAAACATATTAGGAAAATAAGATTTCATTTTCCTAATAATCTAAAAAGAAAAAAATGGAGGTTCGAGCGAAAAATATATACCCTTACATCTAAATCAAAGCCCTCTTCATAAACCAACACCACCTCCGCCAAATTCAAAAGATTCTAGATTTAATTTTAAAATATTTTTGAGAGCATAAATTGTAAATTTTATTATTTCCTATAGATTTTATATAAACTAAAGTTTTCATAATCCAATCTAGTTTTGTTAGCCTAACAAATAAAATTTTTTGCTATCTATTCGATCATATCAGAAGTTTTTAGCTGAAACTCTTCCTTTATTTAAATTTTTGGCATAACTTAGGATTTAACTCTAAAATCACAGATATCTATTTAGATCTTTATTTCAATTAATTCAAACGGTAACTAAACTTAGGATTTCTTTAATTCATTATAAGTTCATCTCCAACTTTTGCTCTGGAATAGCAAAAGCTTAAGTATGGGGGTATTTGATGAGTTGTAAATATACGTGTTTTTTATATACATTAAATAAGACGTATTAGTTTTTTTTAGTTATTTTTAGTTGTTTTTCCTTAATAAATTGCTTGCTTTTTGTAAATATTTTCTAACTTAGAGTTATTTTGTTTCCTGAATTTTTTAGGAAAAATTGTAAAAAAAGCAAATTACACGCCCGTGTACTGTTGGTCACGCCCGTGACCAGGGCGTGATACGTCAAATTCCCGAGAACTGAACAAATTTTGAAGAAATAGCTTGACACGCCCGGTCACAAGCCCGTGACATGACCCGTGTCCAGCGCTCGATGATTTTCGCTCGATGATTTTTGCGCTCGCCGATTTCTGATCGACGATCGTCGAACACCCGTCACGCTCCTGATCTGGGGCGTGACCACTCCATAAAGCTCGACGAAATGTTCCGCTCGATAATTCTCTGCTCGACGACTTTCCGCTCGACGATCGTTGACACCTCTGCGACACGCCCAGAGGCACGCCCGTGACCTGGAGCGTGACTCCTCTTCCCGCTCGACAAATTTTCCTCTCGATAATTTCCGCTCGACGTTTGTCGAGTGTCGACTCAACCCAACACGCCCACCATCACGCCCGTGACCTGGTACGTGACTTCCGCCACCTGGCCCGACAGACCGCCGCAATTTCCGCCGCAACGTCAAATCACCGTCAAGTCACCAAAATCTACTGCTTAATAGTGTCGACACGCCCACCGTCACGCCCGTGACCTGGGGCGTGACCACCGCGATTCAGCCGCCAAGTAAAATCTCAAGTCATATCGTTGGTCGCCATTTGAATAGTACTGACACGCCCATGGTACACGCTCGTGACTTAGGACGTGTACTATGAAATGTTTCCTATAAATTGACCCCTTCTGTTTTGAGCTGTTGTTCCACTTTCCTGAACCATTTTGTATAGGGGTCGGCTGTTAGATGCAATCCAAAGCTATGTAAAGTGACTTTCTCCCCCTCCACTATGTTTGTTTTTAGATTTTTGTAACACTCGTTTTAGCTTAATAAACTGTTTAGATTTTTGTCTCTTTATATTGTTTTGGAATGGATCTAAGCCCCTCTCTTATGCAATCTTATTTTTGTTTTTGATTTAACTTTGCTTTTGTTCTTTTAAAATGGGTGTGTGTGTGTATGAGTTTTTATGCTTTTATAATTTTCACAAATTTTATAGTTTAGCTTTTTAGCACTCTTCATATCAATCCTTATGAACCTATAAAAACGATTACAAAAATGGTTTTGAATTTTTTTACTTAGTCTTTTATTTTTAGTTTTGTAAAATTTTATGTTCTTTTAACTTTTCTTGCACTTTTTAAGAGTTTTTATAGAGTTATAAGAATGAATAAATTATTATTTTGCTTTTTCAAACACCTATATTTCCGCTTTATTTTCAAAAACGTTTTGCCTATTTAATTTTTCTGATTCATTTTATTCATTTCTACTGAATTCTAGCGGTAGAAATGTATTCATTTCAAATTTTCGAGCACTTGGACTTTTCATTTATTTGCAAAAACTTTTGTTCCTTTAAATTTTATTTTCACTTTTTATTCATTTCTACCGCATTCTAGCGGTAAAAATGTAGTCGTTCTAATTTTTCAGTCACTTAGTTTTTCTTAATTTTGTACGTGTGCGTGCGTGTATGAGTTAGTTTTTATAGCTTTATTTCAATTCATGTAGAGTGTGTGTGTGCTGTATTTAATTCCGCCTACTCGTTAAGAGTTAAATGGCAGGTATTTATTTATTTCCGCCTACTCTCTAGGAGTTAAATGGCATGATTTTATTTTCCACCTACTCATTTGAGTCGAATTTGTGTGTGTGAGTATTTAATTTCTGTAGAGTGTGATCATTTATTTTCTCCTACTCGTTTTAGTAGGACCCGCTTTAATTTTCTCCTACTCATTTGAGTAGGGCTTGTGTGTGTATTTCAATTCAAGTAGAGTGGGTGTGTTTTACTTTCAAGTAGAGTGTGTGAGTGTTAGCATTTATTTTTGCCTACTCGCTAGGAGTTAAATGGCAAGATTTTATTCACCGCCTACTCATTTGAGTTAAATGGTCGGTCTTTATTTTTCTGTAATTAATTGAGATGGACTTGTAATTGCATTTATTTTCTCCTACTCGTTTGAGTAGGACTAGCTTTATTTTGTCCCGCCCACTCGTTTGAGCCGGGACTTGTAATTTTACTGCTTTCAGTTCAGTCCTACTCGTTTGAGTAGGACTTGCAATTTACTGCTTTCCTTTTACTGCTTTCTTTTATCGATTTCATTTGCTGCTTTAATTTTCTGCTTTTTCATCACAAGTCGTCCCCATTCCGATGAGTGGCTAACCGTTCTTAACCCTCGGTATCGAAGAGCATTGGGACAAATAAAATTACTTTAAGTAATTAAAGGTCCTGTTTTTCTAATTAATTAAAATTAACTTAAGGTTTACCTAGGGTTTACGATGCGTAGGACCACATAATCGATGTGTGGGCCCTATTTCCGTAGTCCATATGCTAGCTAGCCGAGAGGCCGTCCGTATACACCGATCGCCCCTTGGTAAATGGAGTTCCGCACTAACCCTCGAGAGAGGAGGCGCGCCAACTCTACCGGATTGGGTTCCCCACCCAATAGCGGGGTTCTTAGCGTAATGCGGGCGTTAAGAGGAATCCTTCGTCGGACGATAGCCTGGTCGAATAGTCTTATCGTTCAGGTGAGCGATAGTCCTAGAGATAGGTGAGCTCATGTTAGTGGAACCAACACGGCCAAGTATCCGCCTTAATTAATTAGAAATTTAGGATCTCATTATATTTAAAGTATATTTTAGTTCAATTTTATTCGGTGTCATCGAGCTAAGCTCTTCATCGACTCCACCTTTATGCTTTCCTTTTATGTTTTCATTTTCTTTCTGCCATTTTCTGCCATTTTGTTATATATAAATATCCCGACAAGATAATTATCGGTAAAATAATAGTCCCCTCCAGGGAAGAGTAGAAATAATCGAACCGACCCCGAGAACAATACGACCTCGATATTTCACACCGAAATATCCTGTACTACTCACGATAGGTGCACTTGACTCCTTTCGTTAAAACTCGATCTAAACCGTTTTATATACAAATTAAATAAATACGTGCGCCCCGTTTTCTAAATAAAAAAACCACTTCCGCTTTACTTAAATAAAAACGCCGGGTCACCGCGTGACCGTAAATATTTTTGGATTTTTAATCAATCAGTTGAGCATGTTTCTTTCTCGTGCCGGCGAGAAGTGCTCACCTTTCTTCAAAATTCTATGGGGGAACCAAAAGTTTGAATGGATGTTAGAGTGTGAGAAAGCTTTCTAGGTGCTAAAGAGGCATATCACACAAGCTTCACTACTTTAAGGACCAAAGGAAGGAGAAGATCTAACCTTATACCTTAGGGTAAGAGCAGAGGTGTTAGTTCCATCCTGGTCTGTGAAGAAGGAAGGAAGTAGCTGCCAATTTATTATGTTAGCAGGTCCTGAAGAAGGAGGAGCTTAGGTACCCTATCTTTATGAAGTTGGTATTCTCCCTGATCATCTTGGCCAGGAAGCTCGAGTCATATTTCTAGGCACACTTGATCCAAGTAGTGACGAATCACCCCTTTGTAACATTCTGTAAAGGGGTAGAGCATTCAGGGAGGCTGGTAAAGTGGTCAGTGGAGTTGAGTGAGTTTGATATCTCATTTATATCATGGTTGTCCATAAAGGATCCGACAGTAGCAGATTTTTGGTTAGACTACGTGGTGGAAGTTAGAGAATCTGAGTCTCCCCAGTAGGTCGCTTGGGAGGTACTCATAGATGGAGCATCGAGGAAGCACTTCCTAGGAGAGGGAGTAGTCCTAGTGAGCCCTCAAGGGATGAAGATTGAACAAGCAATCAACATCCATTATCCCATCACAAATAACTAGGCAGAGTACGAGGCCATGATTGTATGACTTTGCTTCCCCCAAAGAATTGGGAGTACAAGATGCAAAAGTGTTAAAGGACTTGATGGTGGTAACCTTCCAAATCAATGGAGAGATTGAGATAAAAGAGCCGACTCTCCAATAAAATCTGGATAAGGACAAGAGCCTTATCGATTTTTTCAGAACCTAATCTATTCGTTATGTGTCGAGAGAGGAGAGCACCCAGATGTATCAGTTAACCAAGTTTGGTCCTCGGGTTGGAGGAACTGTGACTAAGTTTTTCTAGCCATCCATTGAGTAGGGGGAGCTGATGGAAATCAACTAGCGCCCCTCTTGGATGGATCTTGTGGAGGTTCCCGACCAACTAAGTATTATCATCATTAGTATCAGTCTTAAACTCTTCATCCTCAATTATGACATCTTCATCGTCATCGTCATTGTCCTCGTCGCAGGTATCATACTCCTCATAATCATTATATCCATCTTTGCCGGAATCAGCGGTGGAGGAAAGAACGCGGTCAGGCGAGTTGGACTCCTCGGAGAGCATCCCAGGGATGAGGTCCATCGTCGTTAGGTAGGCGGCCTCCGGGCTAAGATATCGGTCCATCCACAACTTTGCGAGTACGACATCCCTCGTTACTCGTGCGATTCCATGATGAATAGTTGGCATCTCTTCGCCATGGAAGCAGATCTTCTTTCCCATCCCAGAGGTACTCACCCACGCCAGCTGTAGCTCAGCTAGGGGAGTTTCCAGCATGGCTATTCGTTCTCGGGAGATCTCCAGTGCAGCTTTTGTATCCAAGAGTTCCTGCTCTAGTATAGAGATCTTCTTTGCCATCTCTATCTCGTCCTCCTGCAAGTAATAACAATGATCGTCTGTAAAACAATAAGCCAAGGGGCGACTATTTCGAAGCCTTTTGTCCAAGCCGAGTTTATCTCAAAATCCTTATACTATGTAGCCTAAACCCCTAGCTCCAAAATCTTCTTTGTCACCACCCTGAGCTGATTTTGGGCCTCAAGCAGCCTCTTTGCATTGCTGTGACCTAGCTTTGTACCTTGTATGAGGTAGTGGGTAGTCTGCTTGGTGAGCTCCTCGGCACCGATTTCCTGCAACGACTCAGCGTCTGTGCAACTGTAAAGGGTGAAGGTGACATCGTACTACTTACCCTTGTACTCACAGTCTTTTGACCATGCAAGCAAGTTTGTGCATAGAGTAACTGTGTGCTCACTCTCGGCCAAAGTTACCGGCGAGTAGACGAATGCATCCTTGCCACAATGCCCTTGGTTATAGTTTAGAAGGAAAATGGGCTTGCCGACTTCAACGGGATCTTCCTTTTCACCATAGATCTCATGGGTGCTCTCTTCCTCGTGTGCTACAAGGATTTATATTTTCCCCTCCCCATGACTAGCTTCCCATGCAAGGAGTTGTTTTCTTGTCAGGTCGCTACTGACTTTTAGCCGCAGGATCCTGTATCTCCTCAATGTTTTCAGCTTGTTGACAACGCTTTAGTGAGAGTGTGCGGCCTACTTCGATGGTTGGAGGGGTTCTCAAAGGAGAGGGCAAATAGCTACAAAAAATAATAGAAGGCAATTAATTACAGTGACTAAGCTAGATCAACACAAAAGGAAGGAAGTATAGAAGATCCTCGCCCCAAGATGTACCTTCATCTAAGAATACCTTGCCCAGCTCGTTGATGTTCAATCGCTAGTAGATGACATCAAACATTCGTCCTTGGAAGGCCTCGAGCAGTTCCTCGTATGGCCCCTCCAACAGAGGCGGGAGGAAGGAGACCTTCACTGACTTATGTGGTCTGTGCGGGGCTCGTTCTAAGTCAATGGTAATGATGATGAGATGCTATCCCTAGTGGTTGATGTTGGGTAAATTGCCCATAATGTCCTATATTTGAAGAAGTCAATCATGTCAATGATATACATAAAGTTATATTTGATGTGTGCTTAAGTTCATGCATGCAGGTTGTCCTTAAAACATTGATAGGACAGGTATTCCAAGTGATTGGACAGGTGGACACAAAGATAGATGTTGGACATGTAGGAATTTACCTAAGTCCACAAGCATTGAGTGAAGCTTACTCACTCTAACTCCATGTGCTGGAATTTGCTTAAGTCCATAGGCGTTGAGTGAAGTCAACTCACTCAATGCCAAATGCAAGGGAAGATGCTGGATAGGCTGGAATTCTCCTATGTCCATAGACTTTGAGTGAAGTCTACTCACGCAATGCCAGGTAAGTAAAAGCGTTGAGTATAGCTGGTTAGTCTAAGCCTAACTATTGGCTAGACAAAAAAATTGTTAAGTCCACAGGCGTTGAGTGTAGTCTACTCACTCAACGTCATACTGCAAAAAGCGGTGAGACAGGTTAAGGCAGGAAAAGCCTGAGGAGAAACTCGCTGAAATATGGCAAAGTTCACATGCATTGAGTGAAGTCTAGTCACTTAATGCCATAACATAAAAATTATTTAGTATTGCTCAGTTAGTCAAAGACACAAAAACTCTGTGTAAATATTTGGATAAGTCCAAATGCTTTTAGTGTAGCTTACTCACTCAAAGCCAGATAACCAAAGAATATCTATTAAGTGGCTTGGAGTTGAGTGATGAAGGCTCACTCAACGCCTAGCAATAGAAAGTTTGGCAAAGGCAAAAAGAGTTGAGTGGCGAAGACAAACTCAATGCTCTCAACGCATAGCAACAAAAAGTTTGGCTAAGGCAAAAAGCATTGAGTGATGAAGACACACTCAATGCTCTCAATGCCTAGTAATAGAAAGTTTGGCTAAGGGAAAAGCGTTTAGTGATGAATACACACTCAACGCTCTCTACTGCTAGTAGCAGAAAGTTTGGCTAAGTCAAAAAGCGTTGAGTGATGAAGAAACACTCAACTCTCTCAATGCCAAGTAACAGAAATTTTGGCTAAGGCAAAAAGCATTGAGTGATGAAGACAGGCACAACGCTCTCAATGCCAGAGTAGCAGGAATATTTACTAAGGCAAAAAGCATTGAGTGGACTCAACGCTCTCAACACCTAATGGCAAAGAAATTTTTTTAAGTGTTTTGGCATTGAGTGAAGGTTGCTCACTCAACGACTAGTGACAGAAATTTTGTCTAAGTTTTTTGGCATTGAGTGATGCTTACTCACTCAACATGTTGAAACTGAGAATTCGGTCTCTGTAGAGTTCACCGTTGGGGAAGGGGTGATCGCACACTTACTTCCCTCCCGTGAGCTAAACAACAAAGGAGAAAAGAATATGGGACAGACACAAGGGCTTAGAATGGAGGTGCCACCCCACACCCGAAAGATCTTATAGAATTTCCCCTCCCTAGCCAATGGCGACCTAAGGATGCCTCAGAAAGCTCAAGAGGTTCAGGGCACAAGTAAACAAGCCCCCTGAGGTACCACCATGGGTCTATTTATAGATTTTTGAAAATGGCTTGTAAATAGCGTAACTCCGCTGTTCTGAAAAACTATCTACACCCCCTAGCAAGGGCATCCAGTTAATTTACCTCTGGACCCCCGGGGGTGAGTTTCCTAGTCACGGTGTCAACTTGCCTTAACTCGCAACCCTACTAGTCGGGCGCGAACTGGCTCCTGCAGCTCTCCTTCCTTCCTTAGGCGATGGCGAGACAGGCTGTCATGACTCGCCTGCTCTATTCGAAAGCAGGCTGGCGACAATGTCGCCTAGGCGGACGTGGGCTGGGTGGGCTGGCTCGCATAGCTAGCCCGCATGGCCTTGGCGAGAGCGAGCCGGCTCTCTTTACTTGCCTACCTATGATACTGACGCGGGGCGGCTGCCTTTGCTAGCTCGCCTAGCTGGGTGGACCCACTCGACGAACACGGGGTTGTGCATAATCACCGCACTTTTTGAGCTTGTCAAAGCTCATAAAGAATCATCCAACCCCACGTGTTCGGTGAGTTCTTTGTTAATATGGAGGTAATTTTTCAATGGGCCCCGCACATGTGTTATAAATATGACATTGAGCCTACGGGAAAGAACATCGTCTTCTTTCCCTAGCCTTGTTTGCGATCAGTAGCTGAACGATGTCGGTGTCTGAAGAAATGCGAGCGTGCCTAATGTCTGCGATGGAGGTGATGTGGGATCAAGCACTTGATGTCACCCCATGGCTAGCGCGCGGATCACTCAGCCCCCTCTTTAGACTAAAGAAAGGAAAAATAGTCAGGCGGTCTCCTTTGAATCACTCCCCGCCGTATAGTTCGGCAGCCGGTGTCGATGTCGCCCATGAGGTATGTGGACCCCCTGTCTGACTCGTCACTCCGCTTCTGATTTCTTTTCCTGCATAATACGCCTCGCAAAGATGGAGAAGATAGAGTGGAACTGAGGCATTATGCCCCATTGATGACTGAGCAGATGCTAGCCCTTCGACCCGGGGGCATGACACTCCTGCAATTTCTCCTTCACTAATCCCCCCGGGGCTAGGGAAAACTTTTGCAGCTCTTGAAGGCGAACCCTTCCAGGGTCGGCCGGGTACCTCCCAGTTTTCTGCCGGAGCAGGGGACTTGTCAATCCCAGATGAGTTTATACACTTGTTTGCCCATGACTGTTTGCTTTTTCTGACCACTCCTACTTCCGTCGGCTTTATGATAATACGGTTTATAGTCAATTTTATTAGGGTACTTTCAGGGTTTCAAAGCAAATCATGTCTTGTAAAGTGCTTATTTTGATTCACCTTTGTATATATTTTTGTCTCTTATTCATTTTTCTGCTTTTTGCAGGTTTTGCGGCTTTCAGCCGAATTTTGCTGTGACACGCCCCATGGTCACGCCCTACCTGGGCGTGTACCTAGGGCGTGTAACCCAAAGGAATGAAGCAATTGGTCCGAGACTGCATTCCATGGAAACTTAGTGTACACGCCCTCTGTCACGCCCGTATCACATCCGACACGGGCGTGTTCTAGAGGCGTGTCCCCAGGTTCCGAGGAATAGCCGCAACGCGCTCGTTTTTCCCGCTCCACCGTCGCACCGAAAGTGTCACGCCCCAGGATCACGCCTGACCCGGACGTGACATTCGGGCGTGTACTCCAGCAATACCGCCCGTCACCTCCAGCATTCAATTTCAGCTCAACAAAGTCACGCCGCAAAGAACACGCCCCAGGTACACGCCCTACCAGGGCGTGACATTTGGGCGTGTACTTCAGCTACTTCGCCAGAATGAAATTCCAGCCCGAAAAAGTCGCACTGAATGTGTCACACCCCAGGGTCACGCCCGACCCGGGCGTGACAGGGGGGCGTGACCCGACCCGAAAAAAATCTATAAATAGAGCCCAACTCCAAGGGTTCAGGGACACCTTTTGCATTGAGAGGGGAGGTTCTGTCCTTTGTATTTTTGAACTTTTTCAAGCATGTCTCTTCATTTTTAGCTCTTCTTATCTCTAGCTTTATGCTTTCCCTGTATTAGCTCCTAGCTTCTTTCTGTAGTATAATCTTAATGATAGTGTAGTTTACTTTCCATGCACTTGTAATCTCTAGTTTTCAAGTTATAAGATACCTGTTTCCATTAATAAAGAAGTGTTGTTTTCTTTTTCGTTTCTACTTGTTTTCATTATTTTCTTCTACTCATCCCCCCTCTTCCACCTCACCATGATTAACTAATCCTCCATGTACTCGATCTTGATGATCCGAGGTTCGAGTGATTAGGTTATGATGCTTTGAATCTTACCTTTTCTTTTTAGGGTTTAGCCTTGAATTACTCTTGATTTATCACGGGTTGGAGGTATATCATCGATATATACTGTCCACCTTTGCTTTCATTCTGGGCTAGCTGAGAGGCCGAAAGTTTGAAATGAGCACTCAAGAGTAAAGGGAGTTGTTCGCACCCCTCGAGAGAGGCAGAAGTTCAAATCTCCCGGATTGGAGTAAAATCCAATAGTGGGGTTCACCGCTTAAAGCGAGTTTTAGGCCTCCGATTTAGACGAGAGTCGTTCGGACCTTCCTAAACTCAGTTAGGCACGGCCTTCGAGAGAAGCGTGTCAATATTTATGGAACCTCCATAGTCAAGGACCTTTACCCTAATTAGCTTAGGTTTATTTATCGTATTTTTCTAACCACTCTTGCCGAGGTGATTTCTGATCGAGTGCATTTTCCTCTCATCGTTACTAAGCTTTAGTATAATCGCTCTTTTAGCTCTCTTTCATTGCAAGTAGTTCTCTTCCTTTAGTACGCTTAGCTTTCTTCTAAAACCTAATTTTTCCGTCGATAAAATAATAGATTTCGTGTGACTAAGATTAATTAACGGTTCCCGGATTTTAATACGACACTTGTGTCCCCTAGCTGCATTTCGATAGGTATACTTGCCTTGTTGGATTGTTAGTTTGGTTATTTTCTCCTTGCGAATATCTAAAAGACAATCACTTTAATGCGATCTCCTCCTCCGACGTCGAGATCAGCGAGGAGTACTCGCCTCCCCCTTCTATGGATCACATTTCGGAATATATGGGTGACCCGTAGGACGTTGAGGGGATGAAGAAGTGGGTGACGCAGTTATTTTTGAAATAAGCGCTACTGCTGCAGGATATTTTCAAAAGGTAAACGAGGACAAGGCCGAGGTAGCGGAGCGCCTTGCTGATGGGGATGGGATGACCTCTTTAGGGGTGCACATCACGCGAGCAGAGGAGCGTCTTAGGCATGCCATGGAGCAGGTCGACCTGGTCTAGCGGGAGCTATCGACGGTTTGCGAGTATAGCTACCCTCGTGTACCGCCTCGAACCGGGATGCGAGGGAGGGGCAGGTGGAAATGGATCCAGTACTGTGCCACCCTCCCCTTCCACGCTTCTAATCGTTATGCATGGGTCGCACCTATATCATGGATCACCTCGTGTGGTAGGGCCACAAAGTTTTATCTTTTCTCAGGACGTCGAACCCTTGTCTGTAATTATTTGGGATCTCTCCCACGTAGATGGGCTTATGTTCTCTGAATATTATTTTGATAGTTTTCCTGCTTAGTTTTTCATTAGGCGAATATGGATTGGACGTCCTTGCTCACCTACCCCTTATTCAGGTGGGTGCCAGATTGTGGAATCGGCTCACCCAGTCCGCCTAACTAGTCCTTGCGGGAGTGCGCCGATCATCCGCTGATTGTGAGCCTAAGTGACCCGCCACCCTCCTTTGGCACGCGCGAGCCATGGCTCGCCTACCTCTTGGGCAGATGCGAGTGAATGCAGCTCAATTCTGATATCTAGTGTGGCATAGTAGCGAGCTGGTAAGAACCGGTGGCGGGCCCAGAAGTCGAAGATTCAATGCTCATTATGCTATCCGCACTTTTCCCGCCGACAGGGCATTTTCCCGCCTTTTTTCTTCATATAAATTGTCCTTGCCGCCCCTTTAATACCTACCACATTTAAGACTCCATTCCTTCTCCACTCCTTGCAACTCTCGGCTTGCCCCTCTCTGAGAGAACTACAGTGTCCTGCTTAGCAAACTTACTGCGAGATGGGTGGTGGTGGCTGCGACGCTGATGGGCGAAGCAAGTGCATCTGGACATTATCTGAACACAACTTCTCGTACACCTCCATTTCCGAAGGAAAACTCTTTGATGCTATCAAATATTTCATCCCGCTAGGTTTCCTGGCGGGGCGACCCGGGGAGGTGGAAAAAATCAACAACCTCTCAGGAGAGGAACTCGCTATCCCCACAACGCACTTTGATGCGGGCCTCTGGCTTCCCCTATGGCCCGAGGTCTGTCAAATACAGAAATACTTCGGGCCCATCCTCAGCTAGATGACCCCTAACTCTATTGCGGTCGTGGTTGGCTTCGCCTGCTTCATGCTGGAAGAGCGGATCGAGTTCAGCCTTGCGGTCTTCTGCAAGCTGTTCTCCTTCCGGGCGAACAAGGATGGGACCGCCTACATCTCCTGCAATCACGTCAAAGTGTGGGAGATGGTAAACAGGAGCCACAACTAGCTGAAAAAAATTTGTTTTCATTAAGGGAGACTTCGGTAACATCCCTTCTCGCCGATCAAGCTTAGGGAGGCGAGCTACCGCCCGCTGCCCTAGGGGGCCATGAGGCCGAGCTCTATGGGTTCTTCGAAGGGATAAACATTGATGTCATGTTCCTCGACAGGAATGTAGAATGCCTCGCCCATATCGCGCCCGTAGGAAGTAAGCTACTCACACCTCTTCCTTTTTACTTGTCCATTATCTGTTATAACTCTCTTTCTGCAGGCGAGCGGGACATTTCGTTGCACCCTCCATATGAGAGTGCGTGAGTCGCTTCCGGCAAGCTCGCCCTCGCTGAGGTGGCGGTCTGCGCACATCCTGAGACCCCAGCCTCTGTTGCCCAGAAGTAGCCTACCTGTGAATAGATTCAGCTGCCACCATCGCCTAACATGACACGGACATCCTAAAAGAACATGACAAGCATCCATGGGGATGACGTCACTCCAAATTTTCTCTGTATAAGCCTTGATGGTAAGGGGAACCAAGTAATGCTTCAAAATCAGAAAGGATGTCTTGTTAACCCAAGCAACCTTATAAGGGTGAGGGCGAGGTTCGGTGGTTACCAACATTCACGACACTGCATTCTCCAAAATCACATTCATACAGCTTCCACTATCTATAATCAATTTGCACCACTTGTCTCCGATGTTAAAATTTAATGAGAAAATATTCATCCTATTCCAATCATCCGATGTTCGCGGAGTAAACAAAATACACCTCATCACCATCATGTTAATATCATCCTATATGTACCTCGGTACTCCTTCTGATTCAGATTCTTCATCGGCTTCATATATGAGCTCAGCGGATTCAGACAAGGTATCTAAAAGGGCTGGGTTTTGGGCTTGGTTGGACACTCACTAGCATAATGACCTTGAATACCACAAGCAAAACAAGTAGCATTCATCTTGCTAATCCAACCGACAGGCACTCTATCACCGGTCCTGCTTCTCATATTCCTAGCCGTAATGACAATCGAGTTTGGGTTAGCGGACTGGAACATGCCCTTATCCTTATGGGTGGATATGGGGGGTGGTCCTAAGATGGACTTTCCCTTATGAAAGGAGCGAGATTTGGAGTTGAAAGCATTATGCTTCTCAATATCCAAGGCAGAGTTAAAGGTAGTGTTCAAGTCGGTGTCACCATACCGTAGGAGCTTACCCTGAATGTCGGGGTTGAACTAATGATTTCGTTTTGCTAACAAGTAATAACTTGATGCAGATTCATTCTACACTGTAGTATAAACTTTGTAGATTGGCATAAGTTAGATTGAATTAACTTTCAGGAAAGTGCACCTATCAATCATAGTATAGGAGAAATCTACATCTCATGTCGTATTCCTCAGGGTCCTTTCAAGTACTCGTACTCACCATCACTCTATTATCATAACAATAATTAAAATTGATTTCTAATCTAAATTAACCTAACTATGACTCTTTGGATAAATAAACATTGAAGGATTAAAGATGATAAAATGTCAAAAGCTTATGAGCAATCACATGAAAATACTCGTTCATTAACTCAATTCTATGTAATCATGAAATAATAAGACTATCAAATTTGTTGTATTGTAAAGGGTAAACATCTATCGAATTATCTCTCAAGCAATTCAAAATCTAAAGCTAAGTTAGTAAATTTTCCCTCGAATAATTTACAACACTCAAATTTGCATTAATGGAAGTACCTTATCTACTACATAAATTCATGAAATCCTATCTCTAAAATACTATGAATCCATTTATTCGTATTCCAATTATCCAAACAACATATCTCTCGATCATGAAATTTGAATTACAAAGAGATCTAACACAAAATATGAACATGTAAATATCATCACAAACATCTAATTTCTCAATCTAGAGATTTGCAATTCATGTAAAACAAATAAGCAATTCATAATTAGGATAAAACTCTTTGTTTGTAAGCCTGCATACGAATAAAATACGACAAATTTGGTGAAAACAATACGATACATGATTAACAAATTGTTCCAAATTTAAGTTCATGTGAAATAAAAGATAATTAAAGTTGAATCACCAAGAGATAGGGAAGATTAAAAGAGATATAAGAAATATTAAAAGCATACAAATAATCTCCTTCAATTCCTCCTTCCCTTGGATGCTCCACTTCGTGCTCCAGAAGTTCTCCCCAATGAAAATGATCCCAAATGTCCCTTCTAATTTTCCTACAGGTATTTTATAGTCCCTTGCAAACAGGGTCGGACACGGGTTCCAACACGACCGTGTGTCAGGCCGTGTTGACGGTTCATGGGCGGTTCCACACGAGTAGTCGTGTCTGGTCGTGGGCCGTGTCAGATGACACGGGTACTGACACGACCTTGTTGTTCTTCAGACACGAGTTGGTTAGCAGTCGATGTCAAATGGACACGGGTATGCACACGGGCGTGTTCCTACCCATGTGGATCTCTGACTCATTCTTCTAGTTTCTTCAATTCCAGCCCACATAGGACACGGGTAGGGACACAGGCATGTGCCTACCCGTGTACGCCGAATTTTTGTCCTGTCATCAGCCATGTTGACTCTGTGAACTCCCCAGTTTGCTCCAAGACCTTTTAGTTCCACTAGTTAGCATTACCAGCATTATAAAAGTGAAGGAATAAATTAGATAACTTAATCAAGGAATAACAAAAATCCTAACTTTGCTCTCCTATTCATGATAAGACAATTTCTCAACTATTCTCGCCAAATTACTACAAAAGGAGGTAGAAAATAGTAGACATGATTACAATTATGATAGTAAAAAGCCTATCATAATTGCACTCATCAAATACCCCCAGACTTAGATGTCTGCTTGCCCCTAAGCAAACTAATTCAAACACTTGGGTTACCAATAAATAATTTTACCTCCGCACACTGATTTCTATGAATTTATAGAGAACTTTGATGATGTAATTGTATAGGAAATATTTTAGCAGCCGTTTCTAAGTATAGATTTTTCTTAAAATTCCTCCAATATATCTTTTAACTATCTTTCACTCTTTCTTAGAAATAAAGGTATAGTCATCTATTACAAATGTGAGGAGAAAATAACAATCTCAATAAGATACGTATTAGTATTTCAAAACTTGTAAGTACCCATATTGATAGTCATGAGCTTACCCTTTTGACACCCTCTCCACGACACTAGTTAAAATTAGTGAGGTCGGATCCAAAGGACTTGTGTTATGGCATAACATTTTTGGCTTAGGATAGAAGATTATAGGTGAGGTAATCAAAGATAAATTTGATGGATTTTGTTTTCTTTTCTTTCACACCTAAATCACAATTGAGCCTTTTTTTGGTAAATACCTTAACATACATCAGTGTTATAAAAGCACCCCCACATTTTGCAATTAGTATACTTCCCACATTTTTGAAAGATACTCCAACTTTTTATTTATTTTTTTAACCAAGGTGTCATAGTAGGGATCATTCTGAATGGGTGCAAGTATACACGCACTCAAGCCACATATTACTATGTCTTTTCTTTTCATGGGTCCATATTAGGGATCATTCCAAGTGGGTGCAAGTATATATACACTCAGACCACGTATCACTATGAACAAACTCATTCCAAGAAGGTCACAATGATAGGTGTGCTAATAGGCAAGGATTTGGCCTTGGTGAATTTTAATAGTAGAGTGTCAAAAGGATAGGGATTAGGTCCAAATTGGGTGTGCAAGGGTATAATGTTTAAGGTTTTGGGATTGCAAGGCTCAAGCTATCCAAAAGGAGGCCTAAGTCATTTCTGCCCTTACTAATTAACCTATGCAAAAGTTTTGAGGATCGCTAGAGGGTAAGTTCTAGTAATCAATGGAGAGTAGTTTTCATTTTAATTCCCTAATACCAAATCATAAAAATGTTACACTCATCGACTCACTTTATTATAGATAATTATATTTTCTAAAATAGATTGATTGATAGTTAATGCTATAAAGGGTTAATCTTAAAAATAAATTATATAGAGAAAATTAAGCTATTGTATTTCTATACTTAATTACGAATCACCAAAGTTGAACACTCTATGAGTCTACATCAATTCATTTTAATCAGCGTGCGAAGTTAAATTAGATAGTTATAATGCCAAATGAATGAATAATGATAGCTTAAAAGAGTAACAAAAACCCAAAAAATAAAAAAAAATTACTTCTTTTTTTGAGGGGGGTATAACAAACTTGAGTATTATGATAGCAAATTTATAATCAATTGTAACCATGTCTATCACAGCAATTATAAAATGGAAGAACATCCACCCCCAGACTGAAAATTTGCAATGTTCTCATTGCAATGTAAAGTGCTGAAAAAGTAATTTCACTAAAAAAACAGTTATCATGAAAATAGAAGATCACATGAAGGAAACAGGAGCTGACATGAAATCATATATAATATCTGAAATACACTGATAGAAATAAATACTACAATACACAAATACATGTCAAAAGTAAGGCGGCTGGTCGGTCTGGTCGTCGGGGAAGTGTGGCTGGCCAGGAGCTGCCGGTGCGCGAGGAGCAATCCCTAGGTGGTCCTTGATCTGAATGAGGAGGTCCTCTGTCCACGTTTGTGCATCCTCGATATGATGGAAGCATGGCGAGAGCTCGGTCTCGAAGAAATGTCAGATCTCCTGCGAATACTGCGAATGTGCTGGAGGAGGAGCAGCTGAAGACTCGCCCTGAGCATGATTAGAACGGGCCAGAGGCACCAGCGGCTCATCGAGGTCCGGATCCACCTCATCGTCATCGACATCCTGCGTGTGCGGTCCATGCCTCGCAATAGAATATGTAATGCCACCCCGGCCCTGACGGGCGGTGACGAGGCGGAGGGACCAAAGGCTGACCATCGTGATGGGCACGGTCTTCGCGACCACTGTCATCAGGGGAAGAGCTGAGAATATATTCATGTTCTTCACCAGGCGGGTGATGTAGGGTGCTACACAAATAGACCCTATGCGGGAGTTGTCGGCCTGGTGGAGGATGAACTGGGCGAGCAGGAAACCTAGGTGGAGGGGATAACGAGATGACATGCTATAGAGGTATAGTAAGTCCTGTCGACTAAGAACGCCGGAGCTTTCGCCACGGTCGCTCAAGGTGTGGCTAAGGAGGTGGTGAATTTAATGGAGGGCGGGAGAATGCAACTGGGAGGCCTTAGACCTCTTGGCCTCATATGGACTAAGATCAAAACAAATCCGAGTCCAGATGTTGCCGGCAAGGTCGCGAGAGGGGAGGTCAAAATAAAGCTCGGGGTAGGTGGCATTGAAGAGGAACGAGTCCTCGTACACCCCTAAATATTGGGTGAACTGGAATAGGGTGAGTGTGTAAAAAGTGCCCCCTACTCGAAAGGAGATGACCCCCTCGTGCTCGAGCGTACGCTCGGTGACATTTGGTCTAAGTTTTAAGTAAAATGAGGACATGAACTCGAGTGTGAGTTCGTTAAAGCCTAACTCCTCTATCGCAAAGAACTGCTCCCAACCTGTTACAGATATTAACTCACTGACATCCCCCACTAAATTTATTTCTCCTAATACACTCCAGTCAATTGTTTGGATGTCTTGAAATTTCTTCGATTGGAGGCGGTTGTAGCGGGCGATGTGCGCAGGATCTGTGAACACTAGCGGCGCAGCAGCATCGCACCTCTCCGTAGATAGAACCTGGAGCTCCGGTCGACGATGGCGACCGCCTTAGGCTCTTCCGGAAGACATTATCTATGGAAAAAAAGAAAGATTTTTTTTAAAAATAAAAACTAAATTGGTGGAGAATAATTTGGAAATAAAAGTGGAGATGAAGAAGAAGATGCATAAAAATGGAAACAAAATGTTGCCTAGGAGGAAAGAAGACGAGTAGAGGAGGCGAATCCGCAAAGTTTGGAGGCAAAAGCTTCAAAATCGAGCTCTGGCCGTGGAGGGAATGGGTGCCGGGAGGAATTACTGAAACCAGGAAGTGGGGAGGAAGAAGATGACACGGCCCCTATTTAAAGAATGCGAACACGGGTGCGCACACGGCCATGTGTGCACCCGTGTTAGGGAATCTAGACCCGCGTGGAATACGGTTTGCCTCGGGACGTGTGGTCAAAGTCACGGGAAGGCATCCTATCAGGCGGGCACGGTCAACAACACGGCCGTGTTTTGACCCGTGTCTGATCTGGCACAGCGCATTAAAAAGCACATGAGTTAAGACACGGGTGGGTGGATACCCGTGTCCTTGTTGGGCAGCATTTCGTCGACCAGCGACACGGCACCAAACAATGTCGGGTGTCGCCCCGTGTGCTTCTCGGGAAAGAATTCGTCGACCAGCGACACGGCGCAGCAAACGGCTAGGTGATGACCTGTGTAGAGTCACACGGGCATGCATACGGGTGTGTGTCCACCTGTGTCCAATGACACGACCACACACACGGTTTTGTGTGAACCTGTGTGGTTCTCGGGTTGAATCCTTCCTACTCTAGATTTTTAAATGACACGGTTGGGCCTGAGGTTTTGTTGGGCGCACGGCAAGCCACACGGGTGTGTGGTAACCCGTGTCCGCCTTTGCCTTTCGAATTCTTCCTAGGTGAATTTTATTACAGAATTTTTCCTTAAAACCTAACAAGACTTATACTAAAAATTTTATAACTTAGGAACATTACTATATTTTACATAATCCTAATCTAGACGGAGGTAGGTCTCTTGACGAGCGAATTCTTTAGGAAGCTCACCATAATAAGGCTTTAGTCGGTGTCCGTTAACTTTAAAATCTCCCTTCTCAGGGTGGGTAAGTTTGACGGTGTCATAGGGGAAAACTTCTTTAACCTTGAAGGGTCTGGACCACTTATACCTTAACTTCCCTAGGAATAAATGAAGACGGGAATTGAAAAGGAGGACTCGGTCACCTTTTTGGAATATCTTGGGTTTACGAAGGTGACGGTCATGAAATAGCTTGGTCTTCTCCTTATAAATCAGGGTGTTCTCATAGGCCATGGTTCTCCACTCATCTAACTCGTTAAGTTGAAGGTTATGTTTCTCCCCTATAGAATTAGTATCAAAATTCAAAGAGCATATCGCCCAATATGACTTGTGTTCTAATTCTATAGGCAAGTGACAGGATTTACCAGACTAATCTAAAGGGGGTGGTCTCTATAGGTGTTTTGAAGGCGGTCCTCTATGCCCACAAACAATCGTTAAGTTTTCTAAACCTTTGTTTCTTATTCCCTTCTATAGATTTTTCTAGGATCCTCTTAAGCTCTCTATTGGAAACTTCAACGTGACCACTAGTTTGCGGATGATAAGGACATATTTTCCAATATTTTATCTAGCTACAAATTACAGAAATGTCAACCCCTATCGCTAATAAGTGCACGTGTTGTGCCAAATTGTGCAAATAAGGATTTTAAAAATCGAACTAATACCCTACTATCATTAGTAGGCAAATCTTGAGCTTCAACCCACTTCGATACATAATCTACAGCTACTAAAATATATTTATTCCTAAAAGAAACTAGAAATGTTACCATAAAATCAATCCCCCATACATCGAATACTTCACATTCAAGAATAAATATTTGTGGCATTTCATGTAATTTAGAAATATTACCTACTTTCTGACAAGAATCACATTAAAGCACATACCTTTGGTCATCCCTGAATAGAAAGGGCCAATAAAAATCGGAATCAAGAACCTTTTTTGCCGAGTGATTTGCTCCATAGTGACCACCAGCAGGGCCTGAATGACACTGCTCCAGAATTTTCCAACCTTCCTCCGCTGATACACACCTTCGTATAACGGAATCTGCATATATCCGAAATATAAAGGGGTCCTCCCAAACGTAATATTTCAAGTCAGAGAAAAATTTCTTTTTCTGCTGATATGAAAATTGTTTTGGAAGGACCTTAGCTACAAGATAGTTTGCATAATCCACAAACCATCGATAATCAATATTTATACTTGTAGATAAGGCAAATAGCAATTCCTCAGGAAATGTATCAGAAATTTTAGATTCATCTAACATTGATCATAGTGGATTTTCTAAACGAGGGATATGGTCTGCCGCTAAGTTTTCTACTCCTCGTTTAACCCTAATTTCTAAATCAAATTCTTGTAAAAAAAGAACCCAACGGATTAAACGAGGCTTGGCTTCCGCCTTGGCTAATAAATATCTTAGGGCAGAGTGATCGGTATATACTACCACTTTAGATAATGTTTAATAAGATCTAAATTTATCGAAGGCGAATACAACTGCTAGGTGTTCTTTTTCTGTAGTTGTATAAATCTCATGTGCATTCTTAAGTATTTTGCTAGCGTAGTATATAGGGTGAATGTGCTTAAAAGTAGGTCTAATATTGTTGCTCATATAGTCAACATGCTCTTGTACTTGACGTTCACAACCAGGCATTCCACTACATGAAGGGTCCCATCGTTGAGGTGCCATGGACGGTGATGCTATGGCAAGGTTATCCATCTTTTGGTGAAGCTTCTCCACTTGAATGTCTAAGGCGGTGACAACATCCACTTCATACATTCCTGCAGGCTTACTAGTTTTTGTCTTACGATAGTTCATTGATAGTTGTTCATAGACATATCTTCTATCAACTGCTGATCCATTTCAGGTGTCTTGTTAATCAAAGTGCCTCCATTAGCCGCATCAATCATCTGTTTAGTGGCTAGATTGAGACCATTATAGAAGGTCTGAATCTAAAGCCATGAAGGTAGAGCATGGTGGGGACATATTCTCAAAAGGTCCTTGAATTCCCATGTGTCGTACAATGATTCAGATTCCAATTGCATAAACGTAGAGATGTCATTACTTAGCTTTGCAGTCTTTGCCGGTGGGAAATACTTCATCAAAAACTTCTCAACCATCATATCCCAAGTAGTAATCGACCATCTAGGTAATGAATTCAACCACTGCTTCATCTTATGCCTTTACGAGAATGGAAACAATCTCAATCGAATGGCATCGTTGGAAACACCATCGATCTTGAATGTGTCACATATCTCAAGGAATCCGGCCAAGTGGGTGTTAGGATCCTCATCTTGTAGTCCATCATACTGGACATACTGTTGAACCATCTGATAACACTAGGCTTCAATTCGAAATTATTGGTGACTATTGGTGGTCTAACAATGCTTGACCCAGTTCCTTGGAGATTAGGTCTAGCAAAGTCATACATAGTTTGTTCATTCTGGTTGGACATGGTGTCCAAATTTTCCGGATGATTCTCTCCTTGGTTAACTGTTTCTTCTTATAATAGGTCGTTTGAAATGTCTGTGGTATTAACTCCCACGTCCCTTTGGTTAGTGTTATGAATAATTCGCTCTGGGTCAGGATGAAATGGTGCTAGCCTAGAATTTCTGCCCATGGTCATAGACTAACAGACTACAAAATAGAGATTAAGCGATATAATTATTCAATAAACTAATTTATAATTATATATATTAATAAACTAACATTGGTAGATTAATAAAGTTTAGTCTTTAAAAATATTGAAATCGATTCCCCGGCAACAGCGTCAAAAACTTGATGATTTCATTTTGCTAACAAGTAATAACTTGATGGGGATTCATTCTACACTCTAGTATAAACTATGTAGATGGGCATAAGCTAGATTGAATTAACTTTCAGGCAAGTGCACCTATCAATAATAGTATAGGAAAAATCTACATCTCATGTCGTATTCCTCAGGGTCCTTTCTAGTACTCGTACTCACCCTCATTTTATTATCATACCTATAATTAAAATTGATTTCTAATCTAAATTAACCTAACTATGACTATTTGGATAAATAAACATTGAAGGATTAAAGATGATAAAAAGCCGAAAGCTTATGAGCAATCACACGAAAATACTCATTCATTAACTCAATTCTATGTAATCTTGAAATAATAAGACTATCAAATTTGTTGTATTGTAAAGGGTAAACATCTATCGAATTCTCTCTCGAGCAATTCAAAATCTAAACCTATGTTAGTAAATTTTCTCTCGAACAATTTACAACACTCAAATTTGCATTAATGGAAGTACCCTATCTACTACATAAATTCATGAAATCCTATCTCTAAAATACCATGAATCCATTTATTCGTATTCCAATTATCCAAACAACATATCTCTCGATCATGAAATTTGAATTACAAAGAGATCTAACACTAAAATATGAACATGTAAATATCATCACAAATATCCAATTTCTCAATCTAGAGATTTGCAATTCATGTAAAACAAATAAGCAATTCATAATTAGGATAAAACTCTTTGTTTGTAAGCCTACATACGAATAAAATACCACAAATTCGATGAAAACAATACGATACATGATTAACAAATTGTTCAAAATTTAAGTTCAAGCAAAATAAAATATAGTTAAAGTTGAATCACCAAGAGATAGGGAAGATTAAAAGAGATATAAGAAAGATTAAAAGCATACAAATAATCTCCTTCAATTCCTCCTTCCCTTGGATGCTCCACTTTGTGCTCCAGAAGTTCTCCCTAATGAAAATGATCCCAAAAGTGCCTTCTAATTTTCCTACAGGAATTTTATAGTCCCTTGCAAACAGGTTCGGACACGGGTTCCAACACGACCGTGTGTCAGGCCGTGTTGACAGTTCATGGGCGGTTCCACGCGAGTAGTCGTGTTTGGTCATGGGCCATGTTAGATGACACGAGTACTGACACGGCCGTGTTGTTCTTCATGTTCTTTAGACACGGGTTGGTTAGAAGTCGAGGTCGAATGGACACGGGTAGGCACTCGGGCGTGGTCCTACCCGTGTGGTTCTCTAACTCATTCTTCCAGTTTCTTCAATTCCATCCCACATAGGACACGGGTAGGGACACGGGCTTGTGCCTACCCGTGTACGCCCAATTTTTGTCCTGTCATCAGCCATGTTGACTTTGTAAATTCCTCTGTTTGCTCCAAGACCTTTTAGTTCCACTGGTTAGCATTAACTGCATTATAAAAGTGAAGGAATATATTAGATCACTTAATATAAGGAATAACAAAAATCCTAACTGTGCTCTCCTATTCATGATAAGATATTTTTCAACTATTCTCGCTAAATTACTACAAAAGGAGGTAGAAAATAGTAGACATGATTACAATTATGATAGTAAAAAGCCTATCATAATCGCACTGATCATGAACCCCTCACGAAACCTAGAGAGGGTGATCTCTGTCATCTCCTTAACATTGCATCGGACCATCATGTCCTTAAGTAGGCTCATGTAATCGGCGACCGACCTATTCACTTGCTTCGGGGTGGCTAACTCGTCAAACATCTACAGGAGATGGTACGCAGGAATGTACTGATCAGTCAACATTGCTTTCATGCTAGCCCAACCAATAGGTAGTAAACCATTAACAACACCTAGATGTCGTTCCTCTTTCAGCCAGAAAGTTTTAACCTTGCCTAACAGCTTCATCTTCGAAACTCGCACCATGTGCTCGTCAGTAAGATTGTGCCACTCGAAATAACATTATATCTCCATAACCCAATCAAAGAACACTTGGAGTTCACCTAGTCCGTCGTACGATGGGGGTTTGATCCGGACAACCCTAGTGACATCAAACTCATACGGTGCCTGGTTATTATGATTAGGTGCATGTGGGACATAATCGTTATATTATTATTGTTATTTCCTTCATCATGCGGGTGGGCCGCCTGATGAGGGGGAGCCTCTAGGTTTAATCACAGTTTGTGAATCTTCTCCATGATGTCTATTAGCTGATTAGTGAACTCCCGGCGGATGTCATCAATCGATGTAGTACCGTGACCCGTATCCCGGTCGTCCTCCATATTGGTGGAAGAAGATGTATGCTTCGTGCCTAGTCTAGTGCGCATTCACTAACAAAAGCTTAACCCTGACTTGTAGAAATTTCATAAAAGATATATATATATATATATACATATATATATATATATAATAATACTTAATAAAAATAAGATATTTTTTTAATGTATCACTAAGAAAATTATGGAGATTTCTTACCTGGCTCTGATACCATTTTTTTGTTTTTGAAAATAAATTGAGAATTTTAGACCTCTATTGGCAGAGCAGAAAAAAATTTGTTATTTGAACAACAAACGTGCTAGACATGTGCTTGTCAGCGTCATAGGAATATTGGAATGGTTTCAATTAAGAAATTGACATGAACCTCCTCCAGATACCAAATTGATGCAGACTACGTCACAAGACGAATCGCCACAAACAAACGACACTGAATTGCTCTCTCACGTTCCAATTCTACGCTCGCACAAATAAAATGCAGCACACCCGATTTTACGAGATTATTATTCTGATGCTAACGTACGGGTTCGCCTCAACCTTGGTGATCGAATAGAAGCTATGAGCCAATATCCTCTCAAGCGAAAAGGATCTACCCGATCTGATTGAGCATGTGTTGTACTAAAAGTGATCCACCGAAAAATAATGATTCGAAAAAAAGGTAGATCTCTCCCAACAAAAAGAAAATGAGGTTTGTCAATCCTCTTGAATTTAAATAGATCAAGAGAAACAACAAAAGTCACTTGGATCTAAAAACCACGATGAAATCAAAAATTTCGCAAACAACGCCAAAGTAAACCACCGCAAGACTTATCTAGATGGAATCTCACAAAGGTAGAAATTTCATTACCCAATTAGAAGATGATTCCGATGAAAGTTTCGCTCTTCCACGGTTCTGCTGGATTCATGCTAAATGGAGATAAACTCGTCTGCCTTCCTCGATTCACGCCGGAGAAGATTCGTTGTTGCAAGAGAGAATGATCTAGATCGAGATCCACCACGAAGGGGTTGAATTTAGATTGGCCTAACCCTATGGTGAAGAGCCTAGTGTAACATCTCATTTACAAGTAGACCCCTAAGAGTGGTTTTGGCCATAACTAGGTCATGACAAAACCCTAGGAAGCCAGAAATGGGCCAAGAGATAGAAGGCCAAGGTGAGGATCACCATGGTTTGCCTATGGCACAGCCTCATCACAAAACTTAGGGTTTCACCTTAGGGCTTCACCATTACTCCATGACCCCACCACAACATTACTAACCTATCAGAGGGTCCATTAGAGTCTTAAGGGTCTATTGAAGTCAACCCAAAGTGGCCAATTTGACCTAGGACCACCATAGGCCTAAAATGAGTAAGGTGCCCTAACAAAGGGTAGTTGAACTCTAATGTGCCCAACCAACCTTGCCCAGGTCTTCCTAGACCTAAAGTGAGGTCAATGGGTCACTAAGGACACTTTGGGGTCAGCCCTAGAGGCCAAGTTGAACCAAGTCAACTCAAGCCCCTAATCTGGTCATAGTGCCCTTACTAAGGGTAGGTGACCTCCAAGGTGCAAGGTAACCCTACATAACCCTTCCTAGACCTCAAGGGAAGCCATGGGGTCACCAAGGACCCCTTGGGGGCAACCCAAATGGTCATGTTGACCCAAGTCAACTCTAACCCCTAATTTGGTCAAAGTGCCCTAACTAAGGGTCAAGTGACCACCAAGGTGCCCAACCAACCCTACCCAAGCCTTCCTAGACCTTAGGGGAGGCCATTGGGTCACCAAGGACCCATTGTGGTCAACCCAAATGATCAAATTGACCCAAGTCAACCCTAGCCTAAGCCAAGTCAAACCTAGCCCAAATGGGCTAACCCAAGCTCAAGCCATTTTTCCCTTAGGCTAACCTCACTTTTCATAATTATTATGATTAAGTGGGCTGCACATATCCAATGTAGTTGACCAGTCAACATGGGTGACTAGGATAGAGAGAAAGGAGGTTCCTTTCATGAAAATGGTGGAGAGAGAGAGTTAGGGGAGAGGAAGGGATGGTGGGAACCAGCCAAAGGAGGTCAACAGCCATCCTTTATGGCTGCAATCAACTCCTCTAGGGAATAGGAGTTGATTCTAGCCGTTTCCCGGCCACCAAGAGGCAGGTTCATCCCCCCCCCCCTCCCCACTCAACCCGAGCCACACCATTAATGGTGTTTGATGGCATTGAAGAACCAGCCGCTACCCTCCCCAATTGACCATTTAAACATCATCAGTGGGAAGAGGGGAGCATTTTCGAGCTCTTACCTGGAAGGAACAAGCCGTCCCACTGTGATGTTGTAGAAGCCGAGCGCCGCCGTCGTCGACCATAGCATCCCGTCGTTCCTCCCGCATTCAGGCCGCCAGAAAGGTCCTCCTCCTCTCCTTATCTCATGGGTAGATCGTAGCATTCTTTAGGTGCAAGGTTCGGGCTCAATTGAGCCCGATCCAAATCATGGCTTTCATGGTTTTCGGCCGAAAAATAACCTAGTATAACCGCCAGAAAACCCCTCTCCGGAGGCTATGCCGCCGCCTGGCAACAGCCACCACCTCAACGGAGGTGGTGGTGGCGGTGGCCGGCCGGGGAAGGGGGTGGATGGCCGGCGGCAGCCGCTTGAAGTCGGCCCAGGAAGAACAAATCCTGGTCATCGGCTCAAGGAAGGAGATGAACGGATCCCGTTCATTTGCGTCAAGATTCGTGCCATATTAGAATTAAAACTATAGTATAAATATTTCTGATTATGTCATTATGTCACAGATTTTTGTATAAATGGTTTTAATTTTTCAAAATACTTAGGACCACCTGGTGGGAAAACTTTCAATATGAAAGTTGTATCCCTATGGGTCTACTTTAATCCAAAATTGATTTGGACAAATTTGGCCCTCTTCTTGGACTAGGGCACCCATTTTGGTGGGACCTGTACTTAGGGCTATCTTGAGATTCAAATGGATGCCCACCATTCATCCCTTGTTCAAATGGGCTGAAATTTGGACAGGAGATCAGTCTTAACTATACCTATGGTCTATCCAAAATTGGGATTTTGTTTGGATACTTTGCCTAAAGTTTTTACTTTTATTTAATAATGCTAGGGTATTTTTATTAAGTGGTCTAATGACCTCCAAACCTCCCAAATTTTGGGGAGTGGTCCCTGGCATCAATATCTAGCTTTGTACAAAATTTCAACTCATTTGAATGGGTTTTGGTTAGGGAATCATCAAAACCTAGTTTGGCCTTAAGGAGGTGTTTTTGATTAAAAGTGCACCATGGGCTTAGTGTGGCCACCTCCCCTCAACAGAGGCTGAGATTTTGGACACTGACTTAGTATGGCCAATGTCACCCTCTTAAGGAAAATGGGGTGATTTAGGCTTGATTTACCCTGGGGTTCAACCTCAAGCCCTAAGGAAGGACTTTTGGGGGTTGTGAAGGACATGGGGGCTAATGCCCTTGTATGACCTTGAAAACTCAGTAGAATTGAAGGTAGTGTAACCTAAGTTCTCTGGAAGGAATCTTAGAGGACTTGGAGGAAGGTAGACACCTCAAAACCCTAACCCTAATTTTAGGGTAGAAGCACAATTTTGTAAATTCAGCCACTAAACCTTATTTAAAGATTGTGAAACTTGGGTAGATTAAGTTTTAGACCATCTAGAACACCTAGTAATTTTATCAGAATTTTATGGATTATATTTCAAGTACTTTATTTGTTACATATCAACAGGCCCAAAATGGTATTTTAATTAATTTGATTATTCTGTTCATTTGAAACTGATGAAACTTGGTTAGTACATGATCTAGGTCTAAGTGCATATCCCTGAATTTTGTTATAATTTTTAATTGAAGATATTTAGTACTTCCTTCACTAGTTTCAAAAAGCGGCTTTGGTGGTATAAAATTATTTATAGATGATATATTTGTTGAAAAATCATGAGACTTAGGTACTGATGATTACAGGCCAAAATATGCTTGTAGGAATTTATTCATAATTTTTAGATGGTTGATTACAGTACTTCCTTTACAAGTCCATAATATGGAGATTTTGTTAATTAATTTATTCAGAGATTAATACTTGCTGAAAAATTATGAAACTTGGTCAATGCTACTTTTAGGTTGTATCTGCATAGTATAATTAATTTATAATTTTTGGATGGATATTTTCTGTACTTGATTCATAAACAACGAAAGATAGCAAATATTGCTAAAATAGTTTTATTGCTCTTTTGATGATAGAAAAATTGTGATACTTTGGATTTACCATATTGAGATAACCTAATATTTATCATAATTTTGTTAGGCATCTTGCATGAGTACTTAGGGTAGTTCATGTACAAACTGGTAGCCTTTAGAAGCTTTAAGTTAATTAATTAAATGCCAGATAAATTAGGAAAATTATAATTTCCAGGATTTAGTCTATTTGTGTCATGATAAATCTCCAGTAAATAAGGTAGGCCATTTGGATGAGTATTTGGATTATCTCCTGTCCGGTCCGACATATAGCCTAGGATGGTCTACATTTGGCAAGATGGGTAAATTGCAATAAGATACGATGGGACATGGTGTAGGAGTTAGTCATTTTGGATAGATGTGGATGAGTTCACCATAGAAGGATAGGAAGAGTGGTGAGAAATTGGTTTGGCTATAGTTTAGAGGCGCTTGGGTTCGACGAAAGATCGTCTTCCCCGAGGTGAGGTAGAGTCAAATCACCCTAGGATTAGCCTATTGTAATATGTGAAGGTAATGGGTAAGGGAATCAACCAATAATAATAAGTACCTTGCGAAAGGGAACGATGGGCGTAATCCCATCATAGTTCCTAGTGCCCCTTGAGAGCCCTTCACAGGGAATACCGGGGGCAGTCTTGGGTTAACGTAAACTATATTAACAAGCTGAAAAGAGTAACTTAGTAATTAGGGTTGCACATTTCACGAACACAGATAGCACAGGAAGATAGTTGGGAGCTTCGGCTTGGAGGGTTAAGAGACAGACGTTTTGGTCCGGGGAGTTTCGGCTCGATTGTTTGAGATGGACATTTTTGTCCGGGGAGCTTCAGCTCTGTTTTGTATACGATAAATTTGCATGTGCTTGAAAGGAAAGAAAATTAAGGTGGTGGGACTTCGGTATTGGAGGGTCGATGCACCGACGCCAATACACTGACTCGGCAAGTGTGGTTAGCACTTCGCCAAAAGAAGTCCGGTGCGCCAGCCGGCAAGAGTAAGCAGGAGTCCGCTTCGTGCACCAAGAGTTGAGGCGTACGATAGGTCTGACCATTAGTGCTTTACTGGTTTAGAGGTGGGCGAGGCCCAACCCACCACTTTCGTCTGCCACTACGGAGGTATCTTTGGAGGTTATGGCTCCAGAATGGGGGAACTAAAGGTCTGTGTGCACAGAGACGGGTGTGTGTGTTGCACTTGCATGTCATAGCATAATCAATTCATTTAACCCCTAACACCTAAGGTATAAGTGGAATGGGACGCTTATACATTAGGACTTGCAAAATGACCCCTTGGTCTATAAGCTTGTGTGGGCAAGTTTATAAATTAAGGTTAATTTTGATATATATTTACTGTTGTTTAATAACCGACACCCCAACATATAAATTGGTATGAGACTTTTTATACGATGGGAGCCTTGCAGAAGACCCCTTGGCTTATGTGTTCTCACATAAGTGAAGGTTACTTTTCATATTTCATCTTATTGTCAATATCTATTATAGAATTGCTAGTATAGGTCCGCTGCCATCTGTTTTTGATTATTCTCCACCTTCAAGTCCTCCCCTTTCTTCCTCTCCGCTCGGTGCCTAGGAGCCATGGGGGAAGGGGTGGGGGATGATAGGGCTTAGTCTTTTAGACTAACAGTTTTCGAACCGTATCATTTTAGGAAATCGTGGAGCCCAGCACGGGGGAGCAGCCCCAGAGACCGGTGCGCTTGGAGATCGGGTAGTCTAGCTCCGGAGTTCATACAGCCGGGACCGTTAGTCTCGACCTTGAATAGATGTTCTGTTTTTGCTTCCGCATGAGTGATTTATAGTGAGGACATGATGTACCGGGCATAAGCCTGTATTTTAGTACTCCTGATATATTTTTCTGTGGACACTCCCTTCGTGGAGATTATCTATACGATATGTGATTTTCTGTGGACTGCAAGTTTGTGTTTACTTTGTTTTGCTACTTTTCCGTGATCGAATTGGCCGACAGAATCGGCGCTTTGTGGTGATGACCCTTCAGGGCATGAAGGAGTCACCGCAAAATGGCGGTTTTGGGCCTAAGGCCCCAGTGTTTGAAAAAGAAAAAAAAGGGGTGGTCTTGCACCTAGTGGTGGCTGAACTCCAAGTGGGGGAGCAAGCCTACAAGCTAATCGGATTTGGAAGAGAATTAGGGGGTTGTGGTGTAGAATATTAGAGGGAAGAGAGGGGAGGAGGTGGTCGAACCATAAGAGGAAGAGGGGTGAGGCTGGCGGCCAAGGAGGAGAGGATTAGAGGGATTTCTCAAATTAGAATTAGGGTTCCTTTTCAATCATTCAATAATGAAAATTCTAACGACACTCAACGTATTTTCCTTAGAATATTTTCCGGAAGTTGAGGCATTGAGTGAAGTTAACGCGGCGTTGAGTGGTCTCAATGCCTCTAAATACTTTTAACTTGATCTATTCTGGCTGACGTAGGCATTGAGTGAAGTCAACTCGGCGTTGAGTGGTCTCAAAGCCACTCAACGCCACTCAACTCTTTTAACATAGATTTATCCTGGATGTTATTGGCATTGAGTGGACTCAACGTGGTGTTGAGTGGTCTCAACACCACTCAACGCTTTTAACTTGGAATTATTTTGGTGACTGATGACGTTGAGTGAACTCAATACGGTGTTGAGTGGTCTCAATGCCACTTAACATTTTTGTACTTAACTTATTCTGAGACCTATAGGCGTCGAGTGCGTTGAGTGCACTCGATGCCACTCAACGATTCGTCGAGTGAGGGTAAGTAAACTCAACGCTTTTGTATTCGAAATATTTTGGATGATATAGGCATCAAGTGCATTGAGTGCACTCGACGCCATTCGACGATTCGTCGAGTGAACACTGCATACTCAATGTTTTTGGCTTAGTGGAAGTTTGGCTCAGTCTGCTTGCTTCCACTTGCACGGTCTGAACCGAAACTTTGGGATTAGTGCCAAATGACTTAAATTGGACACGTCTTTTCAAAAGGACATATTTAATATATTGGATCCCTAGTTGGATTTGGGCTAGGTTCACTAAACTAGGATGTTTGACCCAACATGTATAGCTGATGAGCCCGTGAACAGACTCTTATGTGGGTGGCTGCTTCGATGAGTCGAACGCCGCGGGCTTGCTAAGGGAGGCAAGTGCACCTATCGCAAGTAGTACTCGATATTCGGGGGAATACCGAGGTCGTATTTTTCCCGGGAACGGGTTGATTATCCCTACTGCTCTGAAAGCACTATTATTTTACCGAACTATTTTTTTTGTCGATTTTTAATTGAGAAAAAGTTGGAAATAGATTAAAAGTAAAGTCGATGAAGAGATAACACTCGGTATCGAATTATGTTAGGATTAAAAATAGTTTGAATAACTAGAGATCTTAAGTTTCAATTCAATTAAAGCGAAAACTTGGTCATGGAGATTCCAAAAGTACGAGCTCACCTATCTCTAGGAATATCGCTCAACTGGACATTAAGGCTATTCAACCGGGCTCTCGTCCGATGAAGGATTCCTCTTAATGCCCGCAGTACGCTAAGAACCCCACTATTATGTGGGGAACCCCATCCGGTAGAGTTAGCGCACCTCCTCTCTCGAGGGTTAGTGTGGAGCTCTCTTTACCCAGGGGTGATCAGTCCATACGCACGGCCTCTCAGCTAGCTAGTGTATGGATAATAGAAATAGAGCCCACACATCGATATGTGGTTCTACGCATCGTTAACCCCGGGTAAACCTTAAGTTTTTAATTAAATAGAAAAAAAAGACCTTTAGTTATTTAAAACACTTTTTATATCCCAATGCTCTTTGATACCGAGGGCTAAAAGTGATTAGCCACTCATCGGAATGGGGATAGCTTATGAGTTTGGTTAGGCGAGCGTTCTAAACTATTCACTGAAGGGTTATAAAGAAAATAAGAAGAAAAGCAAGATAACCTAATTTTAGAAACGTTACTATAAATAAACGCACTCGCACTCATCCATACACATAATAAAGAGATAGAAATTAATCTAAGTTACAAGTAAGAGATAATTGCATAATTGAAATTGCAAGTCCTACTCAAACGAGTGGGCGGGAAATATAATCTGAAAATTTTCAAGTCATACTCAAACGAGTAGGACTGAAATGAAAGCAAGTCCTACTCAAACGAGTAGGCGGAAATAAATGCGATTACAAGTCCATCTCAAATATTTACAGGGAAATAAAGTCCGGCCATTTAACTCCTAGCGAGTAGGCGGAAGATAAAAACCTGCCATTTAACTCAAATGAGTAGGCGGTAAATAAAAGCTGAAAATTACAAGTCCTACTCAAATGAGTAGGAGGGAAATGAAGTTTGGTCATTTAACTCCTAGCGAGTAGGCGGAAGATAAAAACAACAAGTCTACTTAAATAAAGTCCACCCATTTAACTCAAATGAGTTGGCAGAAAATAAAAACACACAAGTCCTATTTGAATAAAATTCAGCCATTTAACTCAAATGAGTAGGCGGAAAATAAAAATACACACACTTGCTGAAATTAAAACACACACACACACACACACACACACACACACACGACAGACAATTAAATACTCACACTGCAGAAAGTAAATACTCACAATTGCAAATCCTACTCAAATGAGTAGGTGAAAAATTAAAGACATGCCATTTAACTCTTAACGAGTAGGCGAAAATAAATGTGCACACGCACACACTCTACATAATTGGAGAAAGCAATAAACTTATCTCATACACGCACGCACGCAAGTGAAAAAATTAAGAAAAACAAAGTTATTGAAATATTAAAACAACTACATTTCTACCGCTAGAATGCCGTAGAAATGCATAAAAAGGCAAAATAAAAATTGTTTAAGCAAAAAGTTTTCAAACTAAAGCGAGAAAAGCAAGTGCCAGAAAAATTAAAACGTTTTCATTTTTACCGTTAGATTTTGACAGAAATGCATAAAAAGTGGAAATAAAAATTGTTTGAGCAAAAGCTTTTTACGTATTTGCTAAAATCAAAGTTGTTGAAAAACTAAAATTATGCATTATGCATTCTTATAGATTTATAAAACGATTTAAAAAGTGGAGGAAAGCTAAAAAGAAGCAACTATTTTAAAATCAAAACTAAGAAAAATCTAAGTTAAGAGGAATGTAAACCAGCTTTTTTATCATTTTACAAGTTGATAAGAACGAATATGGAAGCATAAAAATCCAAAGTCTAACCAATTTTAGAGAGTATGTTAAGAAAAACGGCTATAATAACAGCAAGAAATTTTGATAAAAATGAAAGTATAACAAAAAGTTTTTCATTTTAAAACATTAATTTTGCAATTTTAAGCTCATACACGCACACACGCAATGTGAAAATGAAATCATAAATACATAAGATTAATGAAAAAGGAGGCTTTCAGAGAAATTTCAAAGCATATAAGGATGAAATACTAACGATTTTATTAACAAAACAGGTTCATTACAAAAGCTTAAACAAACAAACTTAAAAAGGAGGGAGGAGAATCCTTACATAGCACTACAATAGCTCCAAATAGTAGCCCTTAATCATCAAAATGGTTCAAAAATTTGGAACCCCGGACTCATACAGCAGTTGGCCTTTTATAGGCAAAAATTTCCAAGTACACGCCCTCCGGCACGGGCGTGTCGGGGGGGGGGGGGGGGGGGGGCGTGTCAGCACTATTCACATCAGATTTTGGTGATTGACGGCGATTTGATATTGTGGCTGAAAACACGGCGGTCACGCGCCAGGTCACGGGCGTGACAGTGGGCGTGTCGTTCGGCGATTGATGGCGTTGTTGACTTCGGGAGGTCCACGTGGAAGTCACGCCCCTGGTCACGGGCATGACCCAAAGTACACGGGCATGACGGGGAGGTTGAACTGGGCGCCGTCTGCGTCAAAAGTCGTCGGTGGTAGTTTGTCGGCTAGGTGGAGGAGTCACGCCCCAGGTCACGGGCGTGACGCTGGGCGTGTCGGCTTGGTCGACGATCGTCGAGCGAATTTTGTCGAGCTTGAGTGTTACGGGCCATGGTCACGGGGCGTGTCAAATGATACTGGCGTGACCCCGGGCGTGTCATACATTTCTCATCAAAATCTTCTGATTCCACTTGAAATGAAGTGTCACGACCTGGTCACGGGCATGACCCAAAGTACATGGGCGTGTACTAGGGCATGTCAGGTCATTTTTTTGACTTTTTCTGAAAAATTGTAGGAATCAAAATTAAGTTAAGTTAATACAAAAAAAGCAATTTATTAAATAAAACTAACAAAAAAAGACAAAATCAAACTAAAATGACATAATAAGCATACTATAAAGTAGGTATATTTACAACTCATCAAATACCCCCATACTTAAGCTTTTGCTATTCCAGAGGAAAAGTTTGAGGTGAACTTATAAGGAATAGAAAAACTCTAAGTTTAGCTACCGCTTAATTAATTATAAGAGAGATCTAAATAAATATACGTGGTGGAAGAGTTAAGTCCTAAAATTATGTAGATGATTTAAATAGCGCAAAAGTTTTGGCTAAAAGACTTCTTAATGTAATCAAATAGAAAGCAATAATTGTAATGGTTAGATTAACAAAAATAGTTTGGAATTATATGAACTTTAGCTTATAGGAGTTTTATTGGAAATAATGCAATTTACAAATTATGCTCTCAAAAAGATTTTTGAATTAATTCTATAATCATGAAATTGGCTAAGGGGGGTAGATGTTGGTTTATGAAGAGGATTTGGATTTTGAGATGAGGTAGTTTTTTCTCGAACCTCCATATTTTTCTTTTGGATTATTAGGAAAATGAAATCTTATTTCCCTAATATCATATTTCTTTTTCTTCATAATAATAAAATTAACCCAATGCATATGTATGGGAGTAATGAATTTTATCCTCTTATTCCGTATCATATAATCTTTTTAAATTATTGGGTGCCTATGTTTACGGAACGAAATTTTATTCTCATTGACATGGGATCTTTTAAGGGTAAAAACTTTTATCATGTCAAGTCATGATAAGTGAAGGGAGAAAAGAAAACTAGATTTTTAATTAAAAAAATGTTTGAGAGCAACCTTAATAAATTGTACGTTCCAATTTTTCAGAAAGCTAAAAGTAAACATAATTAAATTCTATAGTCGTTATTTTCTAACATAATACAAATACTTTTATCAATAAAAAATTAGAAGTAGTGCCTAAAACGAGTTCGCTATTTTTAACAAAGCATAATGAATTATTTAAAACTTAACCCTAGCTATTTAAATTTTTCAATCAATAATTAACAAACGAATAGCAAACAAAGAATTAATAAAATTCACATATAAATAAACTCAAAAAAAAATTTTTGGATAGCAAGAAAATTAAGGATGGTATATTTTATTTATTTTTTAAAAAATATTTTTTTGGTTTTTTAGAGTTTTTATCATTTTTTTGTGTTTTTAATTTAGTACCTTTTTGGAATTTTTGTTTTGTTTTACTCTTCTTTTTTTGAATTTTTTTTAGTTTATTATCTTTTTTTTTAGATTTTTAAGTTTTGCGAAAAGTGCGAGAAAAAAAGACGTTATTTACAAGAATGTTGGTGAAAAGGAAGGGGGAGAGAGAGAAGATTATTTACAAAAATATTTACAAAGATTTTTACAAAATGAAACTAAATATTTTTGGAATTTTTGTTTTTTAATTGTTTTTGGAATTTTTGTTTTATAATTTTTTTGGAATTTTTATTTTATAATTTTTTGGAATTTTTGTAATAAAAAGAAAGGAAAAAATGTTTTTTTTTATTTTCATTTTCACATTTTTTTTGTGTTTTGTTGTTATATATTTTTATATTTTTTTAATTTTTGGAGTGCAGAAAGTAAATTTTTTTTAAAATTTTTGGAGTGCAGAAAGTAATTTTTTAAAAAAAATTTTGGAGTGCAGAAAGTAAAAGTACATTGCAGAAAATAGAAGTGCGGAAAAAAACAGAGAAAACACCTTCATACTTAAGTCCAACATTGTCCGCAATGTTGTAACGTAAGTATGTGGAACAAACAGGAAAGGCAATATGTACAAAAAAATAAAGAGAGGGGGGGTAGAAGCTTCCCTGAAAGGAGGTTGGGAAGGAGCAGTATAGGAACCCTGCATTATTAAGAAAATAGCAAAGAAAAAGTAAAGAAATAGCGAAAAAGATAAACATGGGGTGCCTCCCAGGAGCGCTTTGTTTATAGTCGTGTAGCTTGACTATTTTGGTGGTTTATATATCGAGGAGGGTTATGGATTTGAAATTACCGCCCACAGGATCGCCTTCCACATATAATTTTAAGCGATGACCGTTCACTTTAAATGAGCCTTTATCTGGGTGGGAGACGAGTACAGTCCCATATGGCCAAACCCCTTCAACTTTGAAAGGGTCGTACCAGTGTGATCTATGTTTACCGGGAAAAAACCTCAGTCATGAGTTATAAAGAAGGACAAGATCGCCCGGAGAAAATGTTTTTTGGGGCATGAGTTTTCGGTCGTGATAAAACTTAGAACGCTCCTTATAGAACTTATTGCTCTCGTAAGCGTTTACACGGCATTCATCGAGCTCGTTTAGTTGCAGTTTTCTATTTTGGGCGGCTAAGTTAGCGTCGAGTTTTAAGAGTTTTAAAGCCCAAAGAGCGCAATGTTCTAATTCTACGGGGAGATGACACGCTTTGTCGTAGACTAATCGATACGGCGTACAACCAATTGCGGTTTTGTATGCGGTACGATATGCCCACAATGCATCGTCGAATTTGATGGACCAATCTTTCCTATTAAGTGAAACGATTTTCTATAATATATGCTTAATCTCTCGATTTACTACCTCTACTTGGCCACTAGTTTGCGGGTCATAGGGGGTGGCAAGTTTGTGCATGTCGTCGTATTTAGCTAACGTCTTAGCCATCTGGGTGTTGCAGAAATGCGTCCCCTATCGCTTACAATCGCGCGAGGTGTGTCGAATCGAGAAAATAGTTTTTTAAGAAATGTAACGATGACTCGCGCATCGTTGGTGGGGAGAGCTTGAGCTTCCGCCCACCTCGATACGTAGTCAACTGCTACTAAAATATACATATTTTTGAAAGACCGAGGTAGGGGGCCAACAAAATCTATGCCCCATAAATCGAAGACTTCGCATTCTAAAAACATATTTTGGGGCATCTCGTCGCGACGAGAGATGTTACCCGACCGCTGATATATTTCGCATGCGCGCACAAAATTGTGAGCGTCTTTGAATATAGTGGGCCAAAAGAAGCCCTCCTCGAGCGCCTTCTGCGCGGTCCGGTTAGCTTGATAATGCCCACCAGCTGGACCCTTGTGGCAGTGCCTAAGTATTTACGTGCACTCCACACCTGCGACACATCTTCGGACCGCTTGGTCCGCGCAGATACGAAAAAGAAAAGGTTCCTCCCAAAATAAATATTTCAAGTCAGAAAAGAATTTCCTCTTTTGTTGGCTTGAAAAGTCTTTTGGAAGCATCCTCGCAACTAAATAGTTCACAAAATCTGCGAACCAAGGCGGGGAAGATGAACTAGTAGTTATGGCTAGGAGGCATTACTCGGGGAATCTGTGGTTTATGTCAGATTCGACGAGTGCTTCCGCACCAGGATTTTCTAAGCGGGAGAGGTGATCGGCGGCTAAATTCTCCGCGCCCTTCTTATCCCAGATCTCAAAATCAAATTCTTGCAGGAGGAGGATCCATCGAAGAAGGCGGGGTTTGGAGTCCATTTTCTCTAACAAATATTTTAAGGCGGAGTGGTCGGTAAATACGATAACTTTGGATAGCATGATAAACGAGTGAAACTTATCGAAAGCAAATACGATGGCGAAAAGTTCCTTTTCCGTTGTCGTGTAATTTCCTTATGCGGAAGTGAGTGTCTTGCTAGCGTAATAAATAGGATGAAAATATTTGTTTATACGTTGGCCAAGAATGGCACCTACGAAAATATCACTAGCGTCGCACATAATCTCGAACGGAAGGGTCCAATCAGGCGTGAAAGTTTATAGTTGGCTACCTAAATCACCTAGAGGGGGTGAATAGGTGAATTGTGCGTCTTTTTGCGGAATAAAAATTACAAACCAATGCACAGATCTATCTACCAATCAAACACAGACGAGGCAAGATTTATAGTGGTTCCCCAACCTTGGGTACATCCACTTTCCCTCACCGATCTAGCAATACACTAGACTCGGCTACTCCACTATCTCGGATTGAAAATCAATCCTACCCTCGGAACAACGTTCCTACAATCTCGATCCACAAAACAGATCTACACTCGGAAGATAAAGCTTCTTACAAACTCGGAGACAAAAGCTCCTACACTCGGAGAAATTTCTCCTACAAGAATGAAATAAAATTGTATAGAAATACAAGCAGTGATTCCTCTTTTTCAGATCTGCAACAGTCGACCAGAAATTTCTTCTTCTAGGCTTTGCGGATTTATCAGAATGATGAAGAGAAATCTCGAGAAGAATTGATCTGAAACTTCTTGGCTTCTCACGATCGATCTACTCGTAGGATGAGGAGTTGAGCGAGTCTCGATCTGGAGAGCCTTCTTGATCTGAATCCTCAAAAGTTGAAACCCTAGCCTGTCGGGAATCGGTGACGGCGGTGGCGGCGGATTTCGTTTCTTGGAGAGAGAAAGATGAAACAGAAATTCTTGAGAGTACGGCTGCAAAACTATCTTAGAATAATCTTCTTAGAATTGGAATAGTTAGGGTTTGTCGGTTTAGACAAGCCCTTTTATATGATCAGAAAAGATTAGACATGATTAAGTCATTATGATAGACACATGGACCAATCATGTCAAAGTTTATTAATAAGACCGTTAGTTTGGACTTAACGAACTTTCGGAAAAGTCAAAGTAAAATACTTAAGATATAACAGACTACTCGAGTACATGTAGCACTACTTGAGTAGGTAGAAGATGACTACTCGAGTATATAAGAAAAACTACTCGAGAGAGTATGAGATGATTACACGAGTACATGGAGTCAACTACTCGAGTAAATAAGAAGAAAAAGAAAATCAGCTACTCGAGTAACAAGAATATCATACTCGAGTACCTAAGTACTTACACGAGAGGTGAAGTAAATTACTCGAGTAAAAGAAATACTACTCGAGTATATAAGAATGAACTACTCGAGTATAAGAAATACTACTCGAGACAAAGACTTAGAAAATTTCTGGAATAGGAAAACTGTATTACTCGAGTATTGAAGATGAACTACTCGAGATAAATAGAACTACTCGAGTATATAAGATGACTACTCGAGTAATTCACTTAGTGAAATTTTCTGGAATGGAATCCTGGATTACTCGAGTATAAACACTGGACTACTCGAGTAGTAGATGAACTACTCGAGACAAATGGAACTACTCGAGACAAAAAATAAAACTACTCGAGTATTATACAGAGCTACTCGAGTATTTCACTTAGAAAATTTTTAGAAGAGAATTTCTGTAAAACCGAGAGGAGAAAAGACACTACTCGAGTAGTTGTCTTAACTACTCGAGAGCCATAATTGACTACTCGGGATATATCTTAGCTACTCGAGTAGGAGTATTATTACTCGTGTATGAACTCAGTAACTTACTCGAGTAAGTAAAGAACTACTCGAGTACTTAGGAAAATTTTCTTGACAGATGCTTCTTCTTCTAAGGGATGACCAGCATCAAGTCTTTTCACATAGTCCTAGAGATTGAATATGAAGTGTATCCCAATAGAGGGGTTATACATGAGTCAACACCTTAGAGCACATAATGATGGATTACATTGTATGGTCATGTGTTTGGTGACCCATTGTAGACTGACATTGGTCCACACTTCCCATAAGATTCCTGCAAACACATAACTCAAACCAAGCATCAAATACAACTTAATTCATCTTAGTTCAAGGATGACTTCATCAAATCTGGGTTAGTGTGGATACAATACCCAACAATCTTCCCCTATTTGTAGAAGTCAGAACACTTTACACTAAGGTGAATTATGGACATAAAAAGAATGCTAAGTATATAAAGCAGTATAAGCAAGCAAAAGACTATGAAAAAGATAATAAGATCAAAAACTTAGAATTATATAAGTGTGATTATCCAGAAATGTCATTAACAACAAAAATCATTTCCACAACTCATAAGTCCTTTTGGCTAGTTCTGATGATGTTGTCTGTCCTGTTTCTCTTGCTGTCTTCTTTCATAGCTGAAAGGCTTTAGATAATACTTGGGGGGTCTTGGAGGAGCAGCAGGATTGTTTCTTCCATATTCTCTGTCAAATATCCTCCTTTTGGTCATAGATTTCTCATACAACTCCCATTCCTGGGAACTGCAGTGAATATTTCTGCTCTCATGGTAATCCAAAACTAATTTGAGAGTTTCCAGGATGAGGGACTTAGAAGTGGGAGACCAAACCTCAGCATGTTCAGGAGCTGGAGTAGGAATGGACTTGCTTGCAGAAGCACCATCACCATACTTTCTTTTCTTTTTGTAAGTCTGAATTTCAGGAGGAGCTTTGAAGAAAATATCTGCAGGATCTTCATCCCAATCCTGATTATAGGAATCAGGAGGAGCAACAGAGTCACCAGGCCTAGGATATAATGTGGGTTGAGGAGCTTGAGCAGGAACAGCAGCAGCTAGTGGGTTCAAATGATGAGGGATAATTTTTGGATCAGCAGCAAATTCAGGAAGGATTTGGTTGTGCATCCAAACATCAGTGTCATAGTTGTGGAATTTGACACTCTGTATTTACTTCGTGACATCATTGTGAATCTCTATCATCTTAGTTTCCCATAATTATTTCTTGAGGGCATCAGATTTTTCTAGATATTCTTTTACCAATCCCTCCCCCTTTCTGACTTCAACAGATAGCTTGGTAATAGCATCTTCTTTGAAGAGTCCAACTTCTTCACAAATCTTCACCTTGGTTGCTTCAGCTTTTTTGTCCAACTCTATTTCATTTCCAGCTAGGGTAACACTCTGTTCCATAACTTGGCCAACACTAGTGATAGTGTGGTCTAAGGATTTGCCACCAATTTGGAACAGATGTTTGAGCTGATCAGTATTATGTTGGATCTCAGCAAATCCTTTGCTCATCTCAGTTTCTAAAGCAGTTACCTTATCAGTGATAGTCTTTATACAAGTATCAAAGTAAGATTTTTGTTCTTGAAGGAGAAGTACAATCTGAGTCATCAAATCTGAGGAGGCAGGAGCTGTAGCAGCAGGAGGAGCAGAAGTAGATGGAGTAGAAGGAATAGGAGGAGCTACCCATGGATCTATTTCTTGAATGGTCACAGAACTCTTAGCTCTTGTAGTATGTATAAGGCCATCTCCTTCTTCCATTATCTGAGGGAGAGAGAAATCCAAATTTCTGAGAGGAGCTTCAGCTGGCTCAGGTGAGAGCTCATCAGAAATGAAAATTGTTTCTGGCTATTCTTGGTGAGATTGAGCTGGAGTTCTTGATGGAGAGATTTCTGGAGACTTTGCTGGTGATGGAACTGAAGACTGTAAAAGAGTGGGGTCCTTGGGAATTTCAGTGAGTGGAGCTTTTGGAGATAGAGGAGGAGGTGGAGATTCAACTGCAGTTAATTCCTCTATCATCTCATTGATGGCAGCATCAGTGGATAGTATTGCCTCTTGAAGTTGTTGATCTGTATGGATATCTTATGGTGGTGACTGGTGGATAAGTAGGTGCTGGTGGAGTTGGCTTTATGGCGGAATCAGCAGGAGCAGGCTCCCCCTCATTTGGTGCACCAGAGGAGCTGGGAACCTGTGATGGAGAGGGAGATGGGGTCCTATCCTCTTTGTCTAGAACCTCAGTTACTTTGGCAGCTTGAGAGGCATTTTGCAACTTGAGTTCCCATCTTTGAATGGACGAGATGGAGACCTTCTACATATGATTAGGATACTACCTTTAGAGAAGATGAAAGTGTCCGGGTTTATCTCATGAAGGAGCAATGAAATGATCCTTGTATAGTTGGGTGATTTGATGCTCTCCTTTATTTTATTCAGGATGAGCAATCCAAACTGAAAGTATTTTCTACAGACTATGGCTTGCATCATTTCAATGAAATATAAAGGGATATCTCTTATGGAGTTTATTTTACACAAAAGAATTTTCCCTATAATATCAACCAGCAGTTTACCTTCTGTATTCATGTCATCCCTTCTGATGTATTTTGCATCAGCAGAAATTCCACAAAATAAGCAAGTCATGGCAAACTCTTTATCACCCAGAAAATCATCTGTATTTAAAACTGCCAGCCGAAGAAGTTGAGAAACAGAGGTTGAAGTAAGTTTGATCTTTATACCTCTGACTTTGGATTTAAGAACTGTCCCGTGGCGCTTCACCTTGACATTTCTGAAAAATTCTGCAACATCGGGGAAGAGGATTCGACATTATTCTTGGAGAACGAAGGTTAATCCGGCAGTGTCGAGCAAAATCATGAGATTATGGAAGCCGTCGGAGAGTTCTGCAATCCCGGCGGCGACTAATTCTGAACCCACACCGATTTTAGAGGAGGCGGCAATGATTCAGAAATCTTGGAGATGCAGAGACCATAGACAGGTTCGATGGGGTGAAGGAAATCGTGCGGCTCTGCAACTGACTGAGGAAGGTGAAGAGGCAGTCGGGTACTCAAGAGAGCGGAAATGATTTCGTGTAGGGAAATTTCCGAATTTTCTTATTAATATAACCCTAGTTTTAGGTCTAATTATACGACAATGAAGAATTAAACCATAGAAGAGGCGGCATTAGCCTTGGTTTGCGCATAAGAAAATTTGAAAAACAAATGACACGGCATGTACATGAGTGAGGAAAATTGACTTGAGTAGATGAATCTGGAATTACTCGAGTAAGTATACAGAAGTACTCGAGTAGATGAACTGAATTACTCGAATAAGTAAGTGAGGTACTCGAGTAAGTGAAGCGGACTACTCGAGTATGTCAGTCTGCAACTCGAGTAGGTCAAGTCAACTACACGAGTATATCATTCCACTACTCAAGTAGGTCAAGTCGACTACTCTAGTAGGTCATTCTACTACTCAAGTAGGTCATATGCTTACTCGAGTAGGTTGTGTCTTACTCGAGTCAAAGAGTTAGAATTTTGAAAAATTTCAGAATTTGACTAACCTTTGAGCCTTGAGCCTTCTTGAAAGTCCAGCTTCTCTAGTCTTCTTTATTGAGCATACCAAGTTCTGTTTTGAAGAACGAGAACCTGGTCTCATCCAGCGGCTTCGTGAAAATGTCTACAATTTGCCTATCTGTAGAGACATTTTGAAGGTCTATATCCTCATGCTCCACATGCTCCCGGATGAAGTGATACCTTAGCTCTATATGCTTTGTTCGGCTGTGCGAGACTGGGTTGTTGGCTATTGCTATTACGCTGGAAGAGTCGCAAAATAATGGAATCTTTTCAAACTTCATGTTGTAGTCCTCAAACTAATTCTTTATCTAGAGTAACTGTGCACAGCAACTGCTTGCAGAGATGTACTCTAACTCAGCCATTGAAATTTCCACACAGTTTTTCTTCTTGCTACTCCAGGAGATAAGTCTTCTTCCAAAGAATTGACATGTCCCGGAAGTGCTTTTCCTGTCGTCTTTGCTCCCAGCAAAATCTGCATCTGAAAAACCTATTAGTTCACCGTCATTACTTCTTGGGTACCATAAGCCAAGATTTGGTATACCTTTAAGGTATCTCAAAATCCGCTTTGCAGCAGCATAGTGAGATTCCATGGAGTTCACCGGAAATCTTGCACAGACACATGTTGAGAACATTATGTCAGGTCTACTTGTAGTAAAGTAGAGCAAGGATCCAATTATGCTTCTGTACTTTGTTTCATCAAAAGGTTTCCCTTTTTCATCCTTGTCCAGAGACATAGTTAAACCCATTGGAGTCCTCATCGAGGTTGCATTCTCCATTCCGAATTTCATAATCAGCTCTTTGGTGAACTTGGTCTGTGAGATGAAAATTCCATCTTCCAACTGTTTCACTTGAAGCCCTAAGAAATACTTCAGCTCGCCCATACTGCTCATTTCAAACTTCCCTTGCATAAGTTTTGAAAACTTCTTGCAGAGGTTGTCATCAGTAGAGCCAAAAATAATGTCGTCGACATAGATTTGCACTAGCAAAATCTTGCCTTTAATTTCCCTAAGAAATAATGTCTTGTCTATCTTTCCCCTTGTGAACTTGTTCTCAAGTAGAAAGCTAGACAGCGTCTCATACCAAGCTCGAGGAGCTTTTTTCATGTCATATAACCCTTTATGCAGTAAATAAACGTAATCAGGAAAGTTAGAATCAATGAAACCTAGATGTTGTTCCACATACACCTCTTCCTTTATATCACCATTAAGGAGGGCAGACTTCACGTCCATCTGGTAGACAGTGAAGCCTTTGAGTGCAGCATATGCTAGGAATAACCTTATTGCCTCCAGCCTTGCCACTGGAGCATACATCTGGTCAAACTCGATTCCTTCTTCTTGACGATAGCCTTTTGCGACAAGTCTGGCCTTATTCTTTACTATCGTTCCATCCTCGTCCATCTTGTTCCTGTAGACCCATTTTGTCCCAATGACGTTCTTACCTTTGGATCTTGGAACAAGCTTCCATACTTTGCAGTGCTTGAACTGGTTTAGTTCTTCTTCCATCACTATTATCCACGATGTGTCTGAGTTTGCTTGCTCAAACTTCTTTGGTTCAACTTGTGAGAGAAAACTTAAATATAGATTTTCATTAGTTGTACCTCTACGAGTTCTGACACCATCCCGGGGATCTCCTATGATCTGGTACATGGAATGATCCTTCAGATGTCTAAGCTCTAGAGTCCTTGCATCTGGATTATCTTCAATCACCGGAGTGACTTCTTCATCTTGGATGACTTCTTCATCTTGATCATCAGCCTATCCAATAGGGGTTGGAGTGGTGATCTTGATGAACTTTTCACCTTTGTCTTCGGACGGTCCATCCAAGCTAATTTCTTTCAGCTTTGCATATGCATCCTCAATAAGCACACTAGAAGAGTTGCTTTGCATCAAACTCATATCATCAAATACAACATGTATCAATTCTTCCACGACCAGGGTTTTTCTATTAAAGATCATATATGTCTTACTATGGCTAAAATAACCTACAAAAATACCTTCAAAACTCTTTTCGCTAAACTTAGTAGTATGATACTGGTCATTGTTGAGCACGAAGCATTTACAGCCAAAGATTTTAAAATAAGAGACTGTCAGTTTCCTGCCCTTCAGAAGTTTGTAAGGTGTCTTATCGTGGTTTTTGTTTATGAGAGCTCGATTTTGCACGTGGCATGTAGTGTTGATGGCTTCAGCCCAAAAATACTCCGGAAGTGAAGCATCACTCAACATGGTCTTGCAGGCCTCTATGAGTATTCTATTCCTTCTCTCAGCCACTCCATTTTGTTGAGGAGTGCGAGGAGAGGAAAACTCATGAAATATACCCAGGATTTCACAAAATTCTGTCATGGCCCCAGATTTGAACTCTGTTCCATTTTCAATTCTATTTTTGACTATGGAGCAGTTGTATTCATTCTAGACTTGTCTGACAAAATTAGTAAAGATGTCGAAGGTATCTGACTTGTGTTTCAGAAAGAACACCCACGCGAAGCGCGAGTAATCATCAATAATTACTAACGTATAATCCTTACCTCCCAAACTTCTAATTTGTAGTGGACTAAATAAGTCCATATGCAGTAGATGAAGACATCTATTAGAATCCTTGCCAATAACACTTTTCAAGGTAGCCCTTGTTTGCTTGCCTTTTACACATGCATGACAAGGTCTATCTTTGACGTGCTTGACATTTGGGGCATCACGTACTAAGTTCATTGAAAATAATTTATTAATAGTTTGGTAATTAAAATGTGCTAGTATTTTGTGTCATTGGTCACCAAGCGACGCACTATCTTTTGCTAAAAAGCACACTGGTGTCGAAGAATCTATACAAATGATATTGAAGCAAAATATGTTTCTGCTTCGAGTGCCGGATAGAATTGTTTCCATATTGTCAACAGATTTTATCAAGCACTTATCAGCGTGAAACTCAACTATGTATCTTTTATCGCAGAGTTGGCTTATGCTTATAAGGTTATGTTCCAAACCTTCAACGTAAGCCACATCTGAGAAGGATACATTACCATTCGAAATCATACTGTAGCCTGTAGTGATTCTACGGTCTGAACCTCCAAAGATGACCTTCGGTCCGTTCACGACTAGAGTAAAGTTCTGGATTAGGATTCTTATACCGGTCATATGATGAGAGCATCCACTGTCCAAACACCAGATTAGCGTTTTTGTGGCCATTGGACATACCTGCAATCACAATCAGTTTGCCTTAGGAACCCAAATACGTTCGGGTCCTTGGTTTCGGGTTAGAACACTCCCCCTACAAATATTAGCATTAGGAGTGGTCTTCCTCATATTGCCAACATGTGGGGTTGCAGTATTTCTGGGATTAAACCAGCAATCAATGAAAACGTGACCAATTCTGCCACAACACCAACAGTCAAATCTGTTGTATCTTTGCATTATGTTCTCCTGCTTGACCTTTTGCAATTGTGGTCTAGCGGGGGCAGCATTCTTGGATAAATAAGCTTCATGATGATGGCAATCACGTGCAAAATCGGAGGAGAACACTCATAGAGGCCTGCAGGACCATGTTGAGTGATACCTCACTTCCGGAATACTTCTGAGCTGAAGCCATCAACACTGCATGCCACGTGCAAAATCGAGCACTCATAAACAAAAACCACGATAAGACACCTTACGAACTTCTAAAGGGCAGGAAGCCGACTCTCTCATATTTTAAAATTTTTGGTTGTAAGTGCTTAGTGCTTAATAATGGCAAGTATCATGCTACTAATTTTAGCGAAAAACGTCTTGAAGGTATTTTTGTAGGATATAGTAGTCATAGTAAGGCATACAGGATATTCAATAGAAAAACTCTGGTTGCAGAAGAATCAATACATTTTATATTTGATGAGATGAGCTTGTTGCAAGACAACTCTTCTAGTATGCTCATTGAGGATGAAGAATTGAAAGAACATAGCTTGGATGAACCATCTGAAGAAAAAGGTGAAAAGTTCATCAAGATCACCACTCCAACCCCTATTGGAGAGGTTGATGATCAGGATGAAGAAATCGTCCAAATTGATGAAGTCACTCCGGTGATTAAAGACAATCCAGATGCAAGGACCATACTGCTCAGGCATCTGAAGGATCACCCCATGGACCAGATCATAGGAGATCCTCGGTATGGTGTCAGAACTCGTAGAGGTACAACTAACGAAAATTTATATTTAAGTTTTCTCTCACAGGTTGAACTAAAGAAGTTTGAGGAAGCAAACTCAGACGCATCTTGCATAATGACGATGGAAGAAGAACTAAATCAGTTCAAGCGTTGCCAAGTATGGAAACTTGTTCCAAGACCAAAAGGTAAGAACATCATCGGGACAAAATGGGTCTATAGGAACAAGATGGACGAGGATGGAATGATCATAAAGAATAAGGCCAGACTCTTAGCTAAAGGTTCGTCAAGAAGAAGGAATCTACTTTGACCATACGTACGCTCCAGTGGCAAGGCTAGAGGCAATCAGGTTATTCCTAGCATATGCTGCTCTCAAGGGCTTCACTGTCTATCAAATGGATGTGAAGTCTGCCTTCCTTAATGGTGACATAAAAGAAAGAGGTATATGTGGAACAACGTCCAGGTTTTGTTTATTCAAACTTTCCCGATTATGTTTACTTATTACATAAAGCTTTATATGGTCTGAAACAAGCTCCTCGAGCTTGGTATGAGACGATATCTAGCTTTCTTCCTGAGAACAAGTTCACAAGCGGAAAGATAGATAAAATATTATTTCTTAGGGAAATTAAAGGCAAGATTTTGCTAGTGCAAATCTATTTCGACGACATTAGTTTTGGCTCTACTGATGACAACCTCTGGAAGAAGTTTTCTAAACTTATGGAAGGGAAGTTTGAAATGAGTAGTATAGGCGAGCTGAAGTATTTCTTAGGGCTTCAGGTGAAATAATCTAAAGATGAAATTTTCATCTCGCAGACTAAGTCCAAAGAGCTAATTAAGAAATTCGGAATGGAGAACGCAACCTCTATGAGGACTCCAATGGGTTCAACTGTGTCTCTAGACAAGGATGAGAACGGGAAACCTTTTGATGAAACCAAGTACAGAAACATAATTAGATCCTTGCTCTACCCTACTGCTAGTAGACCGGATATAATGTTCTCAACATGTTTATGTGCTAGATTTCAAGTGAACTCTAAGGAATCTCACTACGCTGCTACAAAGCGGATTTTGAGATACCTTAAAGGTACACCAAATCTTGGCTTATAGTACCCAAGAAATAATGATAGCGAGCTAATTGGTTTTTCAGATGCAGATTTTGCAGGTAGCAAAGATGACAGGAAAAGCATTTCTGGGACTTGCCAATTCCTTTGAAGAAGCCTCATTTCCTGGAGTAGCAAGAAGCAGAACTGTGTTGTAATCTCAACAGCTGAGTCAGAGTATATCTTTGCAGGCAGTTGCTGTGCACAGCTGCTGTGGATAAAGAATCAATTTGAAGACTACAATATGAAGTTTCAAACCATTCCATTATTTTGCGACTGTTCCAGCGCAATTGCAATAGCCAACAACCCAGTCTCGCACAGCCGGACAAAGCACATAGAGCTGAGGTATCACTTCATCCGGGAGCATGTGGAGCATGGGGATATAGATCTACAGTATGTCTCTACAGACAGGCAGATTGCAGATATTTTCACGAAGCCACTGGACGAGACCAAGTTCTCGTTCTTCAAAACAGAACTTGGTATGCTCAATAAGGAAGATTAGAGAAGGTGGACTCACAAGAAGGCTCGGAGATAAAGAATCAGTCAAAAGTTGGAATTTCTCAAATTTCTAACTTTTTGACTCAAGTACGTAGTAACCTACTCGAGTACTTGCTTGACCTACTCGAGTACTTCTTCAGCTACTCGAGTAACCTACTCGAGTAGTAGAAAGACCTACTCGAGTACTAAAGCTTCGCCCGAGTACTTTTGTATCACTACTCGAGTACTTCAATATCACTACTCGAGTACTTCCAAGACATCACTCGAGTACTTCTAGCTTTCTCACTCGAGTACTTCTATATATTCACTCGAGTACTGTCGTCTCTCTCGAGTATCAGGAAGTCATATTTTCTGCTTTGATTCAAATTTCGTTATTCACAACCCGAGGCTTATGGAGCCAATTCCAAGGTATGTTTGCTTTATTTATTTCTTAATTAGAGATAAATTAGGGCTATATAAATCGAAAAGTCTGAAATTCATTTTTTTATACAAATCAAATTCTCTCTCTCGAGTAAGTCAAAAACGCTTCATCTTCCACCAAAAGTTGCAGATCCCGCGCCTTCTTCCTCCCCGCCGCCGAATTTTCTCAAATCTCTGGATCATGGCTCCCTCTTCTAAGATTGGAATCGGCACAGAACTTATTGTCGCCGGAATTGCCGACATTTCAGACCATTTTTTCATTCTCTTGATTCTCCTCGGCACCGCAGGCCTCACATTCATTCTCCAGCAGCCATGTAAGATTATGTTTCCTGAAGTTGAAGATTTTTTCAAGAATATCAAAGTCAAGAGACATGGAACAGTCCTCAAATCAAAAGTTAAAGGAATCAAGATCAAGCTAAACAAGACCTCTGTTTCTACACTTCTTCGACTACCAGTCGTTGATGAAGAAGATGACCTAGGTCCTGAAGAATCTGACAGGACTTGTATGTTTTGTGGAGTTTCTCCAGATGTACTCACCATCAAAAGGTCTGAATTGAATTTAGAAGGGAAGCTGTTGGTGGATATCATTGGGAAAATTCTTCTCTTCAAGACTAGTTCTATAACAGATATCTCACTCAACTTCATTGACATCATGCAAGCCATTATCTGCAGGAAAAAATATTAATTTGGGATGTTGATTCTGGATAAGATCAAGGACAGCATAAAGGCTTCAAGTTATGCTAGGATTATTTCTCTTCTCCTTCATGAGATTAATCCTGAGGTATTCAACTTCTCCAAAGGGACTGTTCTCCATCACATGAAGAAAGTCTCCATCTCATCCATTCAGAGATGAGACTTGACGCTATTGAACCCAGTTGAAGCTGCCAAAGCTCAAGACCTTCCAGCTGTAGAGGACAAGACCCCATCTCCCTCTCCACTTTAGGTTGCCAGCTACTCTGGTGCAACTGTTGAGGGGGAGCCTGCTCCTTCTATTCCTGATAGAATTCCTACCCTCCAGCTGTTACCTCTCCTCCACCATTCACACCTGAACAAGTTCCATCAGAAGCCCAACTCCAAGAAACATTTCTATCAACTGAAGCAGCAATCAATGAAATGATTAAAGAATTGACTGCTGATGAACCCCTTCCCCCTCTTCCAAAAGAACAAACTGTTGAAGTTCCAAAGAGATCCACTCCAGTACCATCTCCATCACATACTCCATCATCTACCATCCACTCTCCTGCTGCTAACAAAGAGCAGGTTGAGACCATTTTGCTTTCTGATGAGCCAGACCATTCTCTTGAACCAGCTGAAGCTCCATTGAGGAACCTGGACTTCACCATTACCATAGTCACTGATGAAGGGGATTCCCTGATTCATACTACCAGAGCTGAGAGCTCTGTAGTAATTGAAGAAATTGTTCAATGGATTGCTCCTCCTCTAGTTCCCTCTGTTGCACCTACTACTGTTGCTGCTACCAATGAATTGATGGGTCAGTTTGTATATCTCATTCAAGAACAAAGGATATATTTTGATGATTCTCTCAAAGCTGTGACTGAGAAAGTAACTACTCTAAAGAAAGAGATGAGTAGGGAATTTGCTGAGATTCAGCACAATACAGATCAACTCAGACATCTATTCCAGATTGGTGGCAAAGCTCTAGATCACACTATCACTAGTGTTGATCAAGTCATGGAGCAAGGTATCACTCTTGCCAACAACCAGATTGAGTTAGACAAGAGAGCAGAAGCAACCAAAATGAAGATCTGTGAAGAGGTAGGCACATTCAAAGATGATGCCATCAATAAACTGACTGTAGAAGTCATAAAGGGGGGAGTTTAGTTAAGGAATATCTTGAGAAATCAGATGCAATCAAGCAGACTCAATGGGAAGCTAAGATGAAAGATATTAATGATGATGTGCTAGGCCAGATTCAGAGTGTGAAGTTCCATACCTATGATACAGCAGTCTGGATGCACAATCAGATTCTTCCTGTCTTTCCAGCTGATCCAAACATCATTCCTCGCCATCTAAACCCCTTAGCTACTGATGTTCCAGCTCAAGCTCAACAGCCTTTCTTCTCTCCTAGACCTGAAGGCTGTGAAGGTCCTCCTCCAGAATCATATGCTTAGGTTTGGGAGGCAGACCCAGCAGACATATTCTTCCAAGCTCCTCCTGAGATCAGCACTTCAAAGAAGAAGAGAAATTATGGTGATGGTGCCTCAGCTAGCAGGACAATCCCAGTTCCAAATACAGAAAAGAGAAAAGCTCCAGAGTTTGTAGAGATCTGGTCTCCAACTTCAAAGTCTCTCATATTGGATACTCTCAAGCTTGTCATGGACTTCAATGAAAACAGGAATGATCATTACAGCTCCCAGGAATGGGAATTTTATGAAAAGTCAATGACAAAGAGAAGGCTTTATGACAGAGAATTTGGAAGGAACAACCTCGCTGCTCCTCCAAAGCCTCCAAAGTACTATCCCAAGCCCTACAGCTGCCAAATAAGACAGCAAGAGTAGAAGGACAAGCAGCACCATCAAGTCTAAGCATAGAGAATTATGAGAGTGTGGATATGATTTATGTAGAAATGATATTTTAGACAATCTCATTTATATAATTCCTAATTTTGATCATTTACTCTCTAATTTTGATCATTTATCTAGTTCTTTTTATGTCTATATAATTCACCTTAGTGTAAAGGATTCTGACTTCTATAAATAGGGGGAGATTGTTGGGTATTGTATACACAATAACTTAGATTTGGTGAAGTCACCCTTGAACTAAGATGAATTAAGTTGTATTTGATGTTTTGTTTGAGTTATGTGTTTGTAGGACTATACTGCCAAGTGTAGACCAATGTCAGTCTACAATGGGTAACCAAACACAGGACCATACAATGTAATCCCTCATTGTGTGATCCATGGTGTTGACTCATGTGTAGCCTCTCTACTGGGATACACTTCATTTTCAAGTACTGGGACTGATTGGAGAAAGACTTGTTGCTGAATTTATTGAAGAAGAGAAAATTCTGTTGAAGAAATTTTTGCTAAGTATTTTACTCAAGTGGTTACTTATATACTCGAGTGAAAGACTTATTTAATACTCGAGTTAGTCTATCTGTACTCACGTAAGGGTATTAGCTCTCGAGTAGTCAAATTATAGCACTCGAGTAGCCAAGTCAATTACTCGAGTAGATCATCTCTTATTCTCGAGTTAACATAGTTTCTTCTCTGAAAACTTTTTTAAGTCATTTACTCGGTAGTCATATTAGTGCTCGAGTAGATTAGTCTTTTGTCTCGAGTTACAGAAGACAGGATTTCGTGTTGCTCTACTTCACTCGAGTAGTCCATCTACTACTCGAGTAGTCTAGGTTTAATACTCGAGTGATAAGTTTTTCATCCCTCAATTTTTCTAAGTCCATTACTTCTTATACTCAAGTAATTCAACTCCACATCTCGAGTAACTGAAAGAATGAATTGGTTTCAAGATGACCTAAACACCTAGAGGGGGTGAATAGGTACAATTCTTTTTATTGCTTAGGCAGACAAATTTATCACAATAAAACCTGTTATGCACATTGTCACAGCACAGATAAAAAGAACACAGCACACACACAGAATACACACAGTTTTATATTGGTTCCCCAAATGATGGGTACATCCACTTTCCCCCTTCGCCTATCTAGCAGTATACTAGATTTTTCCTAACTTCCTTCTTCTTCTCAGATCCTCAGATCTTACAGCTCAGAACCCAAAGATGGTTCCTACAACTCAGACTTCAGCAAGTCCTACAACTCAGATTCTCTCAAAGAATCCTACCTCAAATTAAGTCCACACTCCTACAACTCAGGCACATAGGCCCTACCCCAGCCTCTTCCCAGGCCTACAACTCAGAGAATTTAATATCCTACCTCAGGCACTCAGCCCTACCTCAGCCTTTATAATTTAGGCTTACAACTCAGATATACAATAGATCCTACAATGAATTGATAATAGAGAAGAAAAAAACCTTCACCATGATAGAGAGAGAAATGGCTAAAGGTTTCTTGATCAGTTCTTGATAGAACAGATAACTTTTGAATCAACCTGCCTTAGCTTTCTTCAAAGGTTCTTCAATCTGAACAAAGTAAGGTTGATCTTCTTGAAGTTGGAGATGATCCTCAATCCATCTTCTTCTTAATCAGATGTGATTCCAATTTCTTCTTTCAGATTGTTCAGGATCTGCCCTATTTGGATTTCTGGATGAAGACCCCTCTTCTTCTTCTTAGATTGATTCTGTCTTTTTATGCTTCCCGTTCTCTCTTCTATCTGTTGATAGAACATGTCTTTATATATGCTTCATCCAAGGTTACCGGCTGATCCGGTTCATAACAACTTTCTGACAGCTCTGACAGATACAACAGCATTGTAAGTTATGACAGTTGTCAAGTCACCAGTTACTTCAATGAACTTTGTCTCAGTCAGCAAAGTGTCGAGACATTCCTTTACATGTGTCGACACAAATAGACTATGTGTCGACACAATCCTTAGTGATGTCGACACAGCTCCAATAATCTCGACACATCACTTTATAATCTTCTTGACATAGCTTCTGTAAAATGTGTCGACACAAGTCCTGTGTGTCGACACAAATACTTCTTGTCTTGACACAGTGGTTGTCTTGATACAATTCTGGAATATGTCGACACAAGTCCTGTGTGTCGACACAGTTGTTGTAGACATAAACTTGATGTGTGTCGATACAAGTCTTGTGTGTCGACACAGTTGCTGTAGATAAAATTTTGTGTGTCAACACAAGTCCTGTGTGTCGACACAGACTATCTTCTGGTTTCAACTAAGTTGGTGTCGACAGATTTGCCATGTGTCGACACAAGTTCTGTGTGTCGACACAATCTTGCTTCTGGTGTCGACATAACTTTTCCTAAGTGTTGACACAGTTATTGTTGACAGATTTTCTGTGTGTCGACACAAGTCCTGTGTGTCGACACAAACTGGCCTCTGGTGTCGACACAGCTATTCTCAAGTGTCGACACTTGTACTTAGAAACTTTTTCTTCATTTTATTATCCTGCACATACAAACTCAAAACAACATCAAATACACCTTGATGAATATCATTGAGTTAGGTGAGTCTTCTCCAAATCTGGTACACATTTTCCAATATACCCAACAATCTCCCCCTATTTGGAGAAGTCATAACCATTAGTCAATGATATACATCACTCTATAATAAAACAGACATTATGATGTATATAAAAGAAAATATTTCTCAGACAGGATAATTCATAGCCAGAAACAACATATTATATCAACACAAAATATGATAATATGTTTTGAACAAGAATCAAAGTTTTGTTGAATTACAAATATGTTTAATAATCAAAAGATTACATAGATTTACACATTGTTTAAATTCTAGTAAAACTATCTTAAGACTGATCAGGCTCCTTGATCACTATTCCCTTGCCAGATTGAACCCTTGCTTGTACACTAGTTTCAGTGTCTTCAGCTGGCTTCTTTCCTTTAAGATCTTTATTCTTAAGCTCTTCGGTCTTTATCTTCTGTCTTTCAAAATAATGGTAAGGCTTAGGGAAGTATTTGCTTGGCTCCACAGCAGTAGCAGGTACCTTCCTAGCTTTTTGATCTCTTCTAAACTGATATATGGCATCTTGCCTCTTTTGATACTTGTTCCACTCTAGTTCAGAATACCACTTGCCTTTATCATGTATTTTATATTTCACAGCTTTCTAGGCAGTGAGTATTATGTTCCTTGAAGTGGGACTCCATCTTTCAAAATCTGGCTTTAATTCAGCCTGCTCTTTAAATCTTTTCTTTTAAAGTTGAGCCTCTTGCTCTCTCTTTAATGCAGCCTCAGACATTTCCACTTTCTCAATTATAACATTCTTAGTAGCCTCTGGAGGGCTATACATCTGGTAAACCAGTTGTTGAATTCCCTAAAAGTTAAAAGGGGGGTATATGATTTGAGCTACCTCCTACTGACCCCCTTCAATTCCTGCAGCTTGAATGTCTGACTCAGCTGTATTATCATCATCACACAAGGGAGGATATCCAATAGTGGCTCTGATATAATTAGTTATCCATTTGGCATGATCATAGCCTACAGTGACTAACAACCTCTTCCCCTTTATGACTTCTCTCTCAACATGATTCCTGATATCATCTTTCTGAAATCAGATTTGATCAGCTAAGTAGTTGGTGCCTTCTGTATAATAAGCTTTAAACTTTTGTAGCTGAGCAGATATAATCTTCTGAGAGGCTTGAATGCCAGATTGGAAAGTGGCTAAATCTTCTTGAAGATTTTATCAAACTCTGACTTCTCTTTAGCCCTTTCCTCAGTTAATGCAGTAGCAGTATTCTTTAACTCAGTAACAATCACATTATGTGATTCAGTAAGATTATCATTCATCCTGAGCTGATTTTCCAGAACATATCCTTACTTAACTACTATGTCATCAATTTTATTCCTGGCCTCTTGTTGCTGCTTGGCCAGATAAACTACAGCATTACCACCCTTATGGAAGTAATCTGTCATCTCCTTCTTATTCTGATTGACTTCAAATCTTATTGATTTAATATCTTGAGCCAAGGTGAACTGGAGGTCTTTGTGACTTTCATCGATATATTTCTCCATGGCTGCTCTTTGGTCATCCATTTTAACCTACAGAGCCACCAACAGTGAACTGTAGTTAACTGCTGGGTCTGGTTGTTGAGTGACTATTTGCAAAGCTCTCTTATAGCTCGAGCTCTTCTTTCTGTAGACCATCAGTTTCCTTTTCTGGGCATTTGAGGCTTCCTCATCATCTTTAGAAGATGATGAACTGTCTATATCAACTAGCTCTTTAGGACTAGAGTGCAGCTCCTTCTCAGTCCTAGTCAACTCCCCCTCAGTCCTTTCCTCCTGAATATCCGGAAATAACTCTTCAAGAGTGAATTCTTGTTGAGTTTGTACAAGTGGAACATCTGTATCTTGTATAGTTAATGGGGCATCATCTAATGCAGATGTATCATCCATTGGTATATCATGTGTAGGTATGTTGTCATGGTTTGTCTGTTCAACATCAGTTAGAAGCACAGTTAGTGTATCTAGCTCAGTATCTAGTGTAGTTTGATTAATATCATCTATTACCTGAAGAATAGTTTGAGTGGTTGTTTCACTCTCTAATGCATCTTGCTCTTTCTCACGAGCAACTTCTGAAGGTAATGCCTCTTGTGGAGCTGGAGAAAGCTCATTGGATCCCCCTAGATGAGGCACTTCCTGAACTTGATCCAGTTGGATGGTGCTTTTTGGAATCTTCTCCCCCTGCATCTGACTATCATCTACATTCTTAGGGACAGGTGATTTCCTTGCAGATTCTTGTTGTTCTTCATCTGAACTAAAGGTCACTTGTTCTTCTAAATCACTAGAAGATTCAGGTTTCCTGGAGGTTTGTTTCTTCCTCTTCTGTGGTAGTTGTTTTTGTGGAGTAGGAACATCTTTTGTTAGCACCCTTTCCCATCTGGAGAGGATTCTTAAATTCATCCTTCTCATGTGGTTGATCTTAGATCCTGTTGTCTGGAGCATCACTTCAGGTATAGTCTTAGCCATATATAGACTTAGTATTCTTCCTATCTGTGGTTTCTTGAAGCTTTCTTTGATCTTCTTAAATATTACTGCAGACCAATTTGTGTTGATCCTGAAGATGACTCTTGTCATGATGTTGAACATGTAGGTAGATATTCTATCATGTCCACCTGGTTTGCATAGAATCACTTTTCTAATTATTTCAGAAAGAAATCTTCCTTAAAAGTTCATCCCCTTTCTATTCATAGAATATCCAATCTTGGTGGTGGGATCCAGTCCACGCCATTGGAGAGCTTCCTTGGTCTTGGAAGATACAACCTCGTCTTCTTCTTGAACTCTGGGCAGGTGTAGAGTCTTTCTTAAATTCTTCAAGGTGAGTTTAACCTTTGTGCCTTGAACTGAGGACATAATCTTTAGTCCTGTTGAATCCAGAGATGCTGCTGCATAAAATTCAAGGATCTCCTTCTTCCAAATCTTTGTCGGTTCTGAAACTAGGTATTCTAATCCATTGACTGTGATTAGGGTAATCACAGTGTTGATTTCGGGTTCCGCAACATCAAAGGCATCACGAACCAGTTCATAACCCTCGTTAATGTTGTCGTCATGTTTGGGCGTCATGGGGTATGAAAGAGATTTAGGATTGGGAAGAGAAAGAACTTGTCGATACAGGGATTTGGTCTCGAGAATATGGAGAGCGTGTCGACAGGGTTTGTTTCCACCTATTAATATGTTTCTTCACAAGGAAGGTCAAAAGGTGGGTTGAATTACACTTAATGTGTCGACAGTGTTGAGACGGTGTCGACATAGACTTCTAAGGTCTCGACAGAGGTATTTACTACTATTTGTCGACACCAAACTGAGTGTCGACACAACTTCCTTGATGTGTCGACACAATTTACTTTATGTGTCGACACCAAACTAAGTGTCAGAAATTCTTTGTGTCGACACCACTTCCTAAGTGTCGACACAACTTTCTGGATGTGTAGACACAACTTTCTAGAAGTGTCGACACCAACTACTAAGTGTCGACACAGACTTATTTATGTGTCGACACAGAATTACTTAGACAAATTTGTCATTCTATTTTAGGTTCAGCATACCTAATTCAATTTTGAAATTATTGAAGTTATTTTCATCTAATGGTTTAGTGAACATATTCGCAACTTGATTATTAGTATTGACATATTCTAAATTTATATCTTCTTTTTCCACATGATCTCTAATGAAGTGAAATATAATTTCTATATGCTTTGTTCTGTTATGTGAAACAGGATTTTTAGTAATAGAAATAGCACTTGTAGAATCACAAAATAAAGGAGTTCTACTTACCTTGAGACCATAGTCTTCAAGTTGATGTTGAATCCATAAAAGCTGAGCACAGCAGCTGCCTGCAGTAACATATTCTGACTCAGCAGTGGATATTATCACACTAGTCTGCTTTTACTGCTCCATGAGACCAATCTACCACCTAAAAACTGACATGTGCCAGTAGTACTTTTCTTATCTTCTTTGCATCCTGCAAAGTCTGCATCTGAATACCCAGTCAGTAGAAAATCTCTATTCCTAGGGTACCAAAGGCCAAGATTAGGTGTTCCCTTGAGATATCTCAAAATTCTTTTAACTGCAGTATAATGAGATTCTTTAGGGCTTGCTTGATACCTAGCACAGACACATATAGCATACATGATGTCTGGTGTACTAGCAGTTAAGTATAAAAGGGAGCCAATTATCCCTCTATATAAAGATTCATCTATAGGTTTTCCTGCATCATCTTTGCCTATAGCCATTCCTGACCCCATAGGAGTTCTCAAGGTGGAGGCTGACTCCATGCCATACTTCTTAATCGACTCCTTGGTGAACTTAGACTGAGATATGGACATGCCATCATCAGTCTGTCTAACTTGGAGTCCCAAGAAGAATTTAAGCTCACCCATACTGCTCATCTCAAACTTCCCTTGTATAAGTTTGGCAAACTTTCTACAAAGGTTGTTTTCTATTGATCCAAAGATAATGTCATCAACATATATCTGAACTAGGATCAACTTGCCTTTATATTCCATAAGGAATAGAGTCTTGTCTATTTTCCCCCTTGAGAATTTGTTCTCAATGAGTAAAGTAGACAGGGTTTCATACCAAGCCCTAGGGGCTTGTTTCAGTCCATATATGGCTTTCTTAAGTCTATAAACATAATTAGGATAATGAGGATCTACAAAACCTGAGGGCTGATCAACATAGACTTCCTCTTTTAAGTCGCCATTTAGAAATGCTGACTTGACATCCCTTTGGAATACCTTGAACCCCTGGTAAGCTACATAGGCAAGGAATAGCCTTATTGCTTCCAATCTTTCCACTGGAGCAAATGTATGATCAAATTCTATTCCTTCTTCCTGCTTATAGCCCTTGGCAACTAGTCTTGCTTTATTCTTGACTATGATGCCATTTTCATTCAATTTGTTTCTGTAGATCCACTTAGTCTCAATCACATTATGATTATTTGGTTTTGGGACCAGCTTCCATACTTTACATCTCCTGAATTGATTCAACTCCTCCTGCAATGCATCAATCCAGTTTGAATCCTTTATGGCTTCTTCAAATCTTTTGAGTTCCAACTAAGACAAGAAGCTTGAACAAAGTACTATGTTCATGTTCTTGCTTCTGGTTTGAACACCATATCTTGGATCACCAATAATCTGGTGTGCTGGATGATCCTTTAGATGCCTTGTTACTGGAGGTAATCCATCTACACCTTGATTTTCTCTAATCTCTTCAACATGTTGTACTTCATTGTCCTCTTCATCAGCTTGAGGGTCTTCTACTCCCCCTGGACAGTAGCCATCATTTTCTTCATCCTGCCTTATAGGTTGGTTTCATTAATAGTAAGCTTGTCCATATTTTCTTTTAAACCTGTAGAGCTACAAGAATTGCTAGACAACTCACAGTTAATTAGCTTAGATTCATCAAATACTACATGAACAGATTCTTTTACAACTTGTGTAGTCAAGTTGTAGACACTGTATGCCCTACTACAGTTGTTGTACCCAACAAATATCCCATCTTGGGATTTGGCAGCAAACTTAGTTAGGTGAGTCTTTCCATTGTTAAGTATATAGCACTTGCTACCAAAGATCCTAAAATAGGATATATTTGGTTTTCTTCCTTTCATAATCTCATAGGGTGTCTTTTGTGGTTTTTGGTGATGGAAGCTCTATTGAGAACATGACATGCCGTATTTATTATCTCAGCCCAGAAATATTCTGGGAGAGAAGTGTCACTCAATAGTGTTCTTCCAGCCTCAATAAGTGTCCTATTCTTTCTTTACGCAATACCATTTTGCTGAGGAGTTATAGGTGAGGAGAATTCTTGATGAATCCCTAGTTCTTCACAAGACTTTGTCATACTTTCAGACTTAAATTCAGTTCCATGGTCACTTCTGATTTTGACCACTGAATTGTTAAGTTCATTTTGAATTTGTTTAACAAAATTATGGAAGATAGTTGGGGTTTCAGATTTCTACCTCAGGAAGAAAACCCATGTAAATTTAGAATAGTCATCCACAACCACAAAGGTATAGACTTTCCTACCTAGATTATGAACTGGCATAGGACCAAATAGATCTATATGCAAGAGGTACAAACACCTCAATGAGTCTTTGGTATCAAGACTGTGAAAGGAGGATTTTGACTGCTTGCCTTTTTTTACAAGCTGAACATATACCACCCATCATGCACTTAACTTGAGGACCATTCCTCACTAACTCTTTACTAAAGAGTTGTCCAATAGTCTTGTAGTTAAGATGAGCTAGCCTCTTGTGCCATTTGACATGATGAGAGGCTTTCTCATCAGCAACGAGACAAACGGGAGAATCATTATTCTCACTGACAAAATTTAAGCAATAAACATTTCATCTTCTATAACCAGACAAGATGACCTTCTGATCACTTGTCCTTTTAATCTGACACTCATTCTTAATAAATGAAGTGTCATAACCAAGTTCACTCAGTTTGCTTATGCTTATTAGGTTATGTTTCAGACCCTTCACATAAGCCACTTGAGTGATAGTGATGGAACTATTAGAAATGTTACCAAACCCTTTGATGACTCCTTTTTCAGATCCACCAAAGATCACTTTGGATCCATTCTCTATAAGAGTGTAATCCTTCAACATTCTTCTTGTTCCAGTCATGTTCCTGGAACATCCACTGTCCAAGTACCATATAGGGGTATGGACACTTGGACTCACCTACATCAAATAAAATTACTTAACCTTAGAACCCTAATAATTATTGGGTCCTAGGTTCTGGTTAGACTGAAACCTGTCAAACTTACCAGCAGTCTTTTTGACATACAAGCTGACATTCTTCCTGACAGTTGTGTTGTGCCAACAGTCAATGGCATAATGGCCCACCTTGCCACAACACTAGCACTCATCTCTATTATATCTTCTTTTCAATACAGTTTTAACAGCATTGCTGTCAATAGTCTTTAAAACTGTAGGTTTAGTGGTTCTATTCCTGAGAGCTGGGGATGGAGTATCAACCATTGATGATTCATGATGACCATGTGTGATATCATGATCATATCTATTAGTTGGCTGCCACACTTTTCTGAAGGAAATGGGGGGTATGAAGGCTAGTGGTTGTACTGGGGCTTTGCCTTTTCTTTTGGAATTGGCAGCCCTTGCATTTCCCTTAAAGCCCAATCTTGTCTTACCCTTTTGGGGAATAAAGTCATCAATTAAGGGTAAGACTAATTTTGGCTTAGAGAATTTAGCCACCAAATCCTTCTCCCTCTGAAGTTTGACTTCTAGACTTCTGATTTGATCATTCTTGAATGTAATTGTGAAAGTGGGGATAAGATCTACCTTAACTCTAAAGGGGGGTGAATAGAGTTATTAAAATAATTTTCAAGTTAAAAATTATTTATAGTGGAAGACTTAATTTAAATAATATGTGTATAGTGCTGCAAAAAATAAAAATATGAAAGCAAGAAACAAAACAACACAGCATACAGTAAACAAAATATAGTAACCAGAAGACACAAGGAGATATAGTGGTTCCCCAATCAATCTGGGTACATCCACTCTTCTACCACCCTAGGTAGGAATCTACTGTAGGATGAGTTGATCAGGTGTCCTGGGCACCAATGAGCTTTTGATAAGGTGCTCAAAAAGCAAACTAGATTTTTTGATCAGGTGTCTTGCCACCACTGAGTTTTGACAAGGTCTCAGAAACCAACACAAACTTTTGAAGGGAGTTTGATAAACCCTTTACAGTAGAGAGAGAGAGAGGTGAGATGATCTTCTCTGTCAATAATCAGAGAGAAGATAGTGGATGTTGTCAAAGCTCCCCCTGAGATCTTGAGTTGTTCAGGAAGTGAAGCTTTGCAATAGGGTGATAGGCCTTTAGAAGATTAGATCTCCAGCAAAAGATGATTCCAGCAGCAGCTGAAATGTGTGGTGTCTGGAGTCTTGAATGATAAGGCCTTTGAACACTGGAATCAAAAGGGATCTAGAAATTTCAGTATATTGATCTCCTTCAGTGATGTGTGTTCCTGTAAGAATTCTATGACTGTGAATATCTGCAACTTTTTCTCTCCTTGTTGTTGTTGTTAACCAGCAAAATGAATAATCTTTTATTCCTTAGATTTGAATAGAATAATTCTCTGTCCAAGATAGCCGTTAGCCTGTCATAAATGACTTCCTTAAATGCATTTTGTCTTCTGGAGGAAAGTCCAATAAAACATTCCTTTAAAATCTCCTTGAAACTTGCTCCAGATTAATTGAAACGGCTACAAGATTCTTGAAATAAATGCTGGGAATAAATAGATGGGAATACCAAAACTAACTGAATTTGAATCTTGAAAAACGTCGATCTCTCCAAAAAAATGTCGACCTGAGCTCAACTATCGTTGAATTGAGCTCAGCGACTGGACTTAGGCTGAAGCAGAAATCGTCGATCTGAGGTCAACTATCCTCGAACTGAGCTCAGAGATAGGGAAACAAACTAGAGACAGGGACGTCGATCTGAGCTCGAAGATCGTCGAACGGACTTCGATGACTCGTTGAAGTGAGCTCAGAGATCGTTGAATGGAGTTCCACGATTCGTTGAAGTGAGCTCAGAGATCGTCGAATGGAGTTCGATGATTCGTCGACCTGAGCTCGACGAAATGACTTAGTCTCCTGAACTGAAATATCTGGTCTTGAGGGTCTTGAGGGAAGCTTTCAAACCTAAATACTAACCCTTAGACTCAATCTAATTGACCTTTTGATCTATACAAGGAGGTCAAAATAAATTTCCTAAAGGACATAATGATCCTTGCCCAAATCAGTAATAGGGTGTTCCAACAATCTCCCCCTATTTGGGTTAGGATTACTATTTACAGATATTGGAAAAAAAAAGCATACAATGCAGATATAAAAACAAAAACAACATTGCAGAAACACAAACAAAATCACATCAGGAATTCAGAAAAGAAAACACTGTCAGCTTACATGATCATTCCTTTTCCTTGCCCTTTTTGAGAACTATTTCTCTGTTAGGGTTAAGAGCTTCTTTCTTGGATCTCATGTCATCATTTGCACCTAGAAAAGTTTGTTGTTTTGTCCTGGGGACTACAGCTTCTGGGTGCAGCTTCATATAACTTTCTGAGTCAAAGAATTTGCTGGAAGAATATCTCTCAAGTTCTTTCTTTCTTTGTTCTGATAGAGTGGTGAAATTTGATGTGTCTCTTCCTTGTTCTCTAGCCTTTTTAATTTGATCTAATGCAGCCAACTCTTTCATTATAGCAGTCCATGAAGTGGGATTATTTTCAGGGTCTTCAAAAAGGACTGGAGATTCATATTTATTAGTTGACTCATCAGTAGGAGCTCTGGAAGAGACAAGATCTTTAAGCTTATAAGGGAAAGGACCAGAAGTAGAATCTGTAGGGCCTTGTCCTTCCCTTTGATAAGGATGTTGCCTGGAATATCCTTTAGAATACACTCTGAGTTCTCTTTGATTACCTCTGAACTGTCCTCTTCTTGGTTGGTAATCTCTAGACTGATTTCCTCTTTGCTGAGATCTTCCTTGAAATTGATATGAACTTTGGCTTCTAGTAGTAGATTGAAAGGCAGAACTTCCACCTGTACCTGCATCAGGTGAAGGAGGAGGAGGAGGAGGATTGAAAAGGGATGAACCTTTGTCATACTTCCTTTTCTTTTTCATGCCATTCAGTTGATTTCTGGAGTACTGCATCCATGGTTCTGTAATCTGGCAATCATGCAATATATAATAAGGAACATCATTTGCATCTTTAACCTTCTCTGTGGGAACTCTCTTCGTGGCCTTGCTTCTTGCTTTCCTTTTCCTTGCAATTATTGCAGAGGAATCATCAGAGTTAGTTCAAAACTGATCACTATCTGAACTTTGTGGATTATCATACACTGCATCAATCCTTTTGATATATTCTTTTTGTTATTGAGACTGAGCAGAAGAAATAACAGCAGGAACAGCAACAGGTGCAACAGCAGCAGTAGGAATTGGAACAGAAACAACACTGGCAGAAGGAACTATAACAGCAGGTTCAGAAACAAGAATTTCAGAAACAATAAGCTCAGATACAGTAGGCTCAAAATCAATTGCCTCTGTCATATGCACATCCTCAGAAACTGAAACATCAACATCAGAACTAACTAAAATATCAACAACAACAACAGCAATTTCAACATTATCCACAGCCTGGATAGAATCTATAAAAGAGGCTAAAATGTTGGGCTCACAGCAAGAAATAGGCACAATGGCCTTAGTAAGGTCTTCAGTATACTGGTCTGGAAGGTAGCTGAAGTACACAAAATAAAATACTGATAGCAGTGACCTGAGGTCCACTGTAATGACGGCAACTGGAGCTTGAACTGGAGTTACTACAGCAGGTAATCTCTCAGCTTCATAAGGCATCTCCCCCTGCCTAGATTCAGTGATAACTGGATCAAGACACCCAGTAGAAGGGATTTCCTGAGGAGGAAGAATAGAGGATAGCCTGGCAGACAACTCCTGAACAGTTTCAGAAGTGGAGCCAATGAAGTCTCCAGCAGTAGTGATAGCCTTGGAGCTATCAGCTCATATAGCTTGTCTGCAATAGCTTGAAGGTCTACTTGCTCAAGAGGGACTTGAGTAGAGGTAGGGATGGATGTGGTAGAGATGAAAGTTGGAGCAGCAGGAGATGTTGTTGGAGAAACTGTGGATGGTGGAAGTAATTGTTGATAAGAAGTGGATGATGATGGTCGCTCAAGAGGGGATGAAGGAGAATCATCCATATAAGAATCATCTAGAAGAGTGAATGATGGAATATGAGATGATGAATCAATGTCCATGTGTGGGTAGTGATGTAGTGGATGGAAGATTTCTTAAGTTGATGTTGGAGTTGGAGAAGGGATTGAAGTTGGAGATGGGATGGAAATGGGGGATGAAATTGTGATAGTGGATGTGATTGTTGTTGATGAAACAATAGGTGGAGAAGGAGGAGATGATGAGGCATGCAAATCTTCTGCAGAGGCAGAAACCTGAGCGGAAGAGACTGAAATAGTCCTTGTGCCTGGAGAAGAGATTGCAGAGGCTCTACTGGGCTTTACAATCTGCCTGTCCCATTTCCCAAATAGGGCACAGGTAAGCCTCTTGGAGGCATTGATGTGTATTCCATTGGACACAAGTAGGTCAGGGCATCTATTGTGAAGAAACGGCCCTAAAATCCTCCTAAAATTAACAAAATTCTTGTTAATTTTCTTGTTGATCAAATCAAAAAACACTTCTCCCCAGTTCAGCTGCTTCTTGTCCACCAAGGCACCCATCAAATAGAGCTGATACCTAGAGATGGTATCATGAGCAGAGTGTTTTGCCAACAACACTTTCCCAACTACATCAGCAAGAAATCTGTACTCAACTGACAGATTCTTCTTAAGCAATTTATTAGGGTTAGCTGCTGAATGGCTCATCCTCTCAAGCATAATTGAAAATTCTTCTCTAGAAAGCTCAATAGAATCTTCACCAGAATTTAATTGAAATACCTCTGTCAAAACAGCAGGTGTTAAAGGTACCTGAGTTCCTGAGATGGTTCCGATCACAGTGTTCTGATCTAGATTGTGGGCAGTATACACCCATTCCTTTATTTCATCTACGGCCAATTTGATCCTTGTAGACATTATGTTAACTAACTGTTGGTCCTTGAAGAGTTCCAGAATGTCCTTGAATATTTGATCGTTGTTATCGAAAGAATCCATGTCTATATCAAAGCCAGTATCAAATTTCATGGCTGCCAAGATTGCGACTGAAACTGCCATTGATTGCTGCAAAAAAAATGAACAAACACAAGAGCAAGTGCAGAAAAGTTTGGAGGGAAAGAGAAATTCTGCAGAGAGTATGAAAGCGCAAAGGCAGAACGATGGCCGAAAAATGAGTTTTATATTAGGGTTCGACGCAGATAAGGAAAGATCGTTGAACTCCGTTCGACGATCTGGGCTTCTAAAGGAAACTGAAAGGTCATCAACATCGTCGATCTCCGTTCGACGATATTGGAGAGCGTCGAGCTCCGTTCGACGATCGCTGACCTGAAGAAAGATAGTTTAGCACTATCTGAGAAGCGCTGAACTCTGGTCGACGATTTCTGAAATCGTTGATCTCCGTTCGACGATCTTGGGAAACATTGTCGAGCGCAGTTCAGAGACCAGAAACATACTCTATACACTAGAAAAAACATTTTGATTTGCCTAATCTTGGTCATTTTTAGATTTTTAAAATCTTGGATCTTATTTTAAACTTCCTCCATCTAACATTCATAACTGATTCAGGAAGAATGTATGTTTCTTTTCATCTATGGGTTTGGTGAAAATATCTCCCCTTTGCAAATCAGTTGCTATATATTGAAGTTCAATTTTGTTTTTCTCAACATTCTCCCTTAGAAAGTGATGTCTAATTTCTATGTGTTTTATCCTACTATGGAGGACTGGATTTTGTGCTATAGAAATAACACTAGTATTATCACAAAATATTTTAGACTTTTCTAAGTTGTAGCCATAGTCTAGGAGTTGGTTTTGAATCCACAAGATTTGTGAACAACAACTACCTGCATCCATATATTCAGCTTCAGCAGTTGAAGTTGACACAGATGTTTGTTTCTTGCAAAACCAGGAGACAAGTCTGTCACCAAGAAACTAACAAGTTCCACTGGTGCTTTTCCTATCTATTCTGCATCCAGCATAATCAGCATCTGAAAATCCAGTTAAGTCAAATGTTGAATCTTTTGGATACCAGAGACCTAGATTTGGACAACTTTTCACATACCTAAGAATCCTTTTTACTAAGGTTAAGTGTGACTCTCTAGGGCTCACTTGGAATCTAGCATATATGCATGTAGCAAACATTATGTCAGCTCTACTAGCTGTAAGGTACAATAAAGAGCCAATCATTGCTCTATATGTTGTCTGATCAACAGATTTCCCATGTTCATCAGCATCTAATACAGCATTAGTAGGCATAGGTGTTTTCATACATGATGCTTCAGACATACCAAATTTTTAACCAATTCTTTTGCATACTTGGTTTGAGAAATAAATATGCCTTCAGCATGTTGTTTGATTTGCAATCCTAGAAAGAAGGATAGCTCACCCATGCTACTCATTTCAAATTTAGAATGCATTAGGTTGGAAAACCTTCTGCACAAATTTGAATCAGTAGAACCAAATATAATATCATCTACATAGATTTGTACTAGTAGGTTATGGGACTTATGGGTTCTAATAAAAAGAGTTTGGTCTACTCTACCCCTTATAAAATCATTTTTCAGAAGAAAGCATGCTAGGGTCTCATACCATGCTCTAGGAGCTTGCTTTAGACCATAAAATGCTTTATGCAATTTGAAAACATGATCAGGATGAGTTGAAGAGATAAAACCTGGGGGTTGTCTGACATAGACTTCTTCTTTGATATCTCCATTGAGAAAAGCACTCTTTAGAATCCTTTGTGTGATGTATATGCTAAGAAGATTCTTATGGCCTCTAACCTTGCAACTGGTGCAAAGGTCTGGTCATAGTCTATCCCTTCTTCTTGAGAGTACCCTTGAGCAACTAGCCTTGTCTTATTCCTTACAATGACTCCTTAATCATCCAATTTATTTCTGAGCACTCATTTTGTTCCAACAATGGAGTGATCCTTTGGCCTTGGCACTAGTTCCCAATCTTTGTTCCTTTCAAATTGATGCAACTCCTCTTGCATTGCAATGATCCAGTGTGGATCTTGCTCTGCATCTTGAATGGATTGAGGTTTAATTTGAGAAAGAAAGCAAGTGTGCATCAGGTTTTGGTTGACCTGATTTCTGGTTTGCACACCAGCTGAGATGTCTCCAATCACTTGGGAGATTGGATGGTCTCTTGATGTTACTAAATCAACAGGAGATGTTGATTGTTCACCAACCTGTGTTGTTGTTACCTCTTGTGGTACAACAACTGGCTCTTCAAGAAGATTCTCTCCAAGATGTTGAATAACTTCTTCATCTTCACTGCTTTCATCTTTTTGAATGATTTGTAACCTGTCCAAGTCTTCAGCAAGAGAGTGTACCTGCAAAGGTTCTATGGTAGAAGTATTCTTCTCCTTGAATGACATGTTAGATTCATCAAAAGATATATGAACAGATTCTTCAATTTTGAGAGTAGATTTATTATATACCCTATAAGCTTTACTAATCATGGAGTATCCCAGAAACACTCCTTCATCAGCTTTAGCTTGAAATTTTACTAAGTATTTCTTGTCATTATTATGAATGTAGCAAATACAATCAAAGATTTTGAAGTAATCTACTTTAGGTTTCTTCCCTTTGAGTAATTCATAGGGAGTCTTGCCCTTCATTTTATGTATTAAACTTCTATTCAACACATAGTTGGAGGTGTTCACTGCCTCTGCCCAAAAGGATAGAGGAAGGTGAGCATCTGACAATAATGTAGTAGCAGATTCAATAAGGGTTCTATTTTTCCTTTCAGCTACACCATTTTGTTGAGAAGTTCTAGGAGCTGAGAAAGTGTGCCAGATTCCTTCACTCTGATAGAACTCTTGCATAAGAAGAGAATCAAACTCTATCCCATGATCACTTCTGATCAGGGCAATGTGAGTATTGAACTCACTCTGTATACATTTGAGAAACTCTCTCAAACACTTAAAGTTATCAGACTTCTTCCTCAGAAAAAACACCCATGTGAATCTAGAGAAGTCATCTACAACCACTAAAGTATATGATTTCCCTCCTAAGCTTTGTACTGTAATGGGTCCAAAAAGGTCCATGTGTAACAATACAAAATCCTAGGTGAATCACTCTTATTAAGTGATTTGAAACTATTTTTGGTTTTCTTGCCTAATTGACAAGCCCTGCAAAGTCCTTCCTTCTTGTGGGGGCCAGAAGGTATTCCTCTAATAAGGTTGTCCTTGGATAGCATAGAAATGATTCTAAGGTTTATATGTCCTAGTCTCTTATGTCATAATTCATTAGGTCTACAAATAGAGTTGAACAAGCATATATCTACCTTAGTTGAAAGAAAATCTACAAGATAAATGTTACATTTCCTTTTACCTGTCAACACAGTTGTGCTGTCCTATGATTTGATTTTGCATGAGGATTTGTTGAAAGTCACTTGATAGCCTTCATCACACAGTTGACTGATACTGATTAAGTTGTGCTTCAGTCCTTCCACATAGGCTACTTTCTTGAAAGTGACTGTGTCAATCTGGACTTCACCATATCCTTTTGTTAGTCCAAAGTTTGAATCACCAAATATTGCTTTGGGTCTAAGCTTGGCTTTGAAGGATGTGAAATTATCCTTGTTTCCTGTCATGTGCTTTGAGCACCCACTATCCAGATACCATTGCTTGTTTGATGTTGGATAGGTCTTCTCCTGCACATAAAACAATTTATTTATTTTTGACCCAGTTTACCTTGGGCCTAGGTTGATAACCTTTAAATTCTGAAATAAAAGACATCTCTGGTTGACTCTTATAGCCTTCAGGATGATATCTCCTATGAGGTATTATCCATTCAGTATAAGGGTTAAACTTATGAGATATAGGACCTCTAGGATTGAATTTAGATTTACCTTTGAAGGATTTTTCAAAACTCTGAGCTTTGTTCGACGATCTCTGAGCTGAGTTTGACGATCTTGGGTCAGATCGTTGAGCTCCGTTCGAATATCGACTATGCCAGAGTTCAGGGTTTAGAAATCATCGACCTGAGTTCGACAATTCAGCCTGAGATCGTTGAGCTCCATTCGGCGATCGTCGAGCTCCGTTTGACATTTTCTGTTGAACTTTTGTTTTCTTAGGTAAATCAGAATTCTTCCTAGCCACCTCTACAACACCCTTACCTTTATCTGAGATAAACTTGATTGGGGTTGTTAATACTATGGGTTGGCTAGATGAGGCACCCAAGCCCAGTGTACTATTGAATATTGAGTTCACTGTGCTTGTGATGTCCTTTAGTTTGATACTTCTCCCATTAAGTGATTCTTCAAACTTTTTGGCCTCTGATAGCTCACTTTTCAGTGAATCTATCTGCTCCCTATAGCATTCCAACTCCTCAGAGAGTTTGAGGTTTTCTGATTTTAAAGTGTTGTGTTTAGATAACTGATTTCTGAGAGAAATGATTTCCTTCTTAGATTTTAATAAATCTAAACACAGTGCTTTAAACTCACACTTGAAGTCCTCAGAATTAAAATCAAAAGAATTTATTACCTGATCCTCTTCAGATTGAGTCTCTGATTCTGACTCTGACTCTTCTGCATCAGAATTTTGTTGTGAGGCATTGATAGCCATCATGCAGAATTCTTTTTCATCAGCATCATCTTCATCATCACTAGAACTGGATGAAGCTTCAGATTTTTCTTCTGTCTCACTCCAAGTTTCAGCAACAAACCCCTTCCTTGTATTTTTGTTCTTGCTGGAGGAGGATTTGTCATTGCTATTTTTCTTGAAGTCCTTTTCTTTTCTCCTTTCTTTCCTGTCCTTCTTGTCCTTGTTTTTATTTTCTGGACAGTCATGCACAATGTGGCCTGGTTTCCTGCATCCAAAAAAATAATCTCTTTGTTATTTGATTTGTCATACCTTGGCTTGTCATGCCCTCTGTATGATCTTTTCCTGAAATCCTTCCTGGTCATTTTGTAAAACCTTTTGGCCAGTAGGCTTAGCAGCTCTTCATTGCCTGTGATCTTGTCTTCAGGCTGATCTTCAATTGCTTTGAAAGCTATTGATTTTTTCTTTCTTATAGCTGGTGAGGCAGCCTTCTCCTCTTCTTCTCTATTCTTGATGAGCAGCTCATAAGACTTGAGCTTGCCCAAGAGAGCTTTAGTTGTGATCTCATTTAGGCTTCTGGCATCCTTGATTGGCCAGATCCTTGAGTCCAAAGTGCTTGGGAAGCACATTAGGATTTTATCATTGAGCTTAGTCAATGAGATCACTTTGTCCAATGTTTTCAGCTCATTGACCATGAGACTGAGTCTATTATACATATCTGCTACTGACTCAGCTTCTCCTTTCTTGAAGTTCTCATATTGGGTTATGAGATAAGATCTTCTATCTTTTCTCTCATCAGCAGATCCTAAGACTATCTCAGATAACTTGTCCCAGATGTCCTTTGTTGAGTTGCATTCAACTACTTTTTGAAATATGTCATCAGACATGGTTTGTGCCAAAATGTTTATTGCTTTGGCATCTGCAACTTTCCATTTTTTTATTACTGCATCTGTTCCTGAAGGAGGTGGAACAGCACATGTACTTGTATTTGCTGGTAGTCTTGGACACACTATCAAAACAGAATTAAAAATATCTTCATCAATAGAATTCATATACAATATTATCCTTGCCTTCCAAAGTGCAAACTTAGATAGATTGCACACTGGAGGTCTGGTGCTAGCATAATCTTTGTTCTGTGCCATGGTTTTATATAAGTATAAATATAATACAAATAATAAAAATGAAAACCCTATATGAAAGATTGATCTTATCAGAGATCTTTTGGTTCATGTGTTAGCCTGAGAAACAACTAATCTGATGAGGAATTAATTGAATAACAACCAACCTCTAGGGTCTGGTATTTTAACCAACCTCTAGGGTATGGTATTTTAACCAACCTGCCTCTGATACCAATTGAAAGTGGGGATAAGATCTACCTTAACTCTAGAGGGGGGTGAATAGAGTTTATTAAAATAATTTTCAAGTTAAAAATTATTTGCAGTGGAATACTTAATTTAAATAATATGTGTATAGTGCTGCAGAAAATAAAAATATGAAAGCAAGAAATAAAACAACACAGCACACAGCAAACAAAATATAGCAACAACAAGATATAAGGAGCTATAGTGGTTCCCCAATCAATCTGGGTACATCCACTATTCTACCACCCTAGGTAGGAATCCACTGCAGGATGAGTTGATCAGGTGTCCTGGGCACCAATGAGCTTTTGATAAGGTGATCAAAAACCAAACTAGATTTTTTGATCAGGTGTCTTGCCACCACTGAGTTTTGACAAGGTCTCAGAAACCAACACAAACTTTTGAAGGGAGTTTGATAAACCCTTTACAGCAGAGAGAGAGAGAGAGAGGTGAGATGATCTTCTTTGTCAACAATCAGAGAGAAGATAGTGGATGTTGTCAAAGCTCCCCCTGAGATCTTGAGTTGTTCAGGAAGTGAAGCTTTGCAATAGGGTGATAGGCCTTCAGAAGATTAGATCTCCAGCAAAAGATGATTCCAGCAGCAGCTGAAATGTGTGGTGTCTAGAGTCTTGAATGATAAGGCCTTTGAACACTGGAATCAAAAGGGATCTAGAAATTTCAGTATATTGATCTCCTTCAGTGATGTGTGTTCCTGTAAGAATTCTATGACATTGAATATCTGCAACTTTTTCTCTCCTTCTTGTTGTTGTTGTTAACTAGCAGAATGAATAATATTTTATTCCTTAGATCTGAATAGAATAATTATCTGTCCAAGATAGTCGTTAGTCTGTCATAAATGACTTCCTTAAATGCATTTTGTCTTCTGGAGGAAAGTCCAATAAAACATTCCTTTAAAATCTCCTTGAAACTTGCTCCAGATTAATTGAAACGGCTACAAGATTCTTGAAATAAATGCTGGGAATAAATAGAAGGGAATACCAAAACTGACTGAATTTGAATCTTGAAAAACGTCGATCTCTCCAAAACAAACGTCGACCTGAGCTCAACTATCGTTGAACTGAGCTCAGCGATTGGACTTAGGCTGAAGCAAAAATCGTCGATCTGAGCTCAACTATCGTCAAACTGAGCTCAGAGATTGGGAAACAAACTAGAGACAGGAACGTAGATTTGAGCTCGAAGATCGTCGAACGGAGTTCGACGACTCGTTGAAGTGAGCTCAGAGATCCTCGAATGGAGTTCGACGATTCGTTGAAGTGAGCTCAGAGATTGTCGAATGGAGTTCGACGATTCGTCGACCTAAGCTCGATGAAATGACTTAGTCTCCTGAACTGAAATATCTGGTCTTGAGGGTCTTGAGGGTTTTGAGGGCATCTTTCAAACCTAAATACTAACCCTTAGACTCAATCAAATTGACCATTAGATCTATATAAGGAGGTCAAAACAAATTTCCTAAAGGACATAGTGATCCTTGCCCAAATCAGTAATAGGGTGTTTCAACAAATTGTACCCATCTAAATAATAGTTATGTTTTTCAGTTTGGCTACCTCATTCATGTTAAGATCCAGCATTTTTTCTGAATCGAATGCAGCCATCTTAAGAGATACAATTTCCTTACTCTGACTTTTAACAAGGTTCCTGCTTCTCTTAAGTGCTTTCAACAAATCACCATATTCATCAATGAGTTGATGAACATCCCCTTCAGATTCAGATTCATCCACATCTCTTGATGCAGATGCTTCTAATTCTGATCCAGTGTAATAATCAGAACCTGATGGCATATTGTTTACCTTAAAGGGACCAGGCTGATCCTGGCACTGATCTTCATCAGTCATAGCCATCAGTCATTTACAATGAGGATCTTCAATCCCATTGATAGAGTCCAATATTTCCAAGAATTCTATCTCTTCTGAATCCTCTTCAGTTATAAATAATCCAATATATGCTTCTGCATCAGCTTCAGCTTCAGCTTCAGAATCTGATGATGAGGAGTCTGTCTAGCTTTTCTCCTTCTTTGCTACAAGGGATTTCTCCTTTTTGCCCTTATGTTGCAATTTCTTCTTGTCATTTGATTCCTTTCTTTTGTCAGGACAGTCAGCAACTACATGTCCAGGCCTGTTGCAACAATAGCAAACAATCTTAGTAGAAGATAATTTACTACATTTAGTTCCATACCTGTCCTTTCTTGAGGATTTCCTTTTCTGATTATAAGCATCCTTGGACTGTGAGGAGGATGGCTTGGATCTCCACTATTTTTTCTTTAAGAATCTTTGAAATTGCCTTGTGAAAGAAGCAAAGTCCTCATCAGAATCATGGCTGTCTGATGTGTGATTGTCAGATCTTTCTGAGATAACTTCAGCAGCTTTCCTAGGAGGAGATGGAGACATCCTCATGTCCTTTCTTGGGGCTTCAGCCTTGAAGGCCATTGACTTTTCTCTGAAATCAGCCTTATTGCTTTTCGCTTCCTCTTTCCTGGCCATCAGCTGCATTTCATATGATAGAAGTTTTCCAAATAGTGTAGGAGGAGAAATTTTTGCAAGTCTGGCCACTTCCCTGATGGCACATATCTTGGTGTCCCAGTCTTTAGTTAGTGATCTAAGGAATTTATCATTGAGCTCATATGTGCTAAAGACTCTTCCATATGACATTAGTTCATTTACTATTCTGAAAAACTTCTTGTAGCACTCGGTTATGCTATCAGTTTTGGCCTGTCTAAAACTTTTATACTCCTGATTAAGCATAAATTTTGTGTCTTGTCTCACCTCTTCTGATCTCTCCATGTAGACAATCAAGATGTCCCACATCTCTTTGGAGGTCTTGCAGTGAATCAAGTTTTGTAAGGTTGAATCATTTATAGCACTGATTATTATATTCTGTGTTCTCTTATCCATAGTAGCTAAGATGATCTCATCCTTTGTCATTTTAGAATAATCTTTTGGTGTCCTCAGATTTGCATCAAGAACTGAGATTTTCATTGTAATGAAAGGCCCTTCTTTAACTGTGATATAGATTTTTGGGTTAGATACTTCCATAAACAACCTGACTCTCTCTTTCCAAATACCAAATATTTATTTCCAACAGATTGGTAATTTCATGGATCCATGTTCCTTGTGATTTTCTCCAGAACCATTTTGTCTAAATGTTAACTGCCTTACAGATCTACTCAGAATGTTAAGTCTATTTCTTGAGCAACCTCCCTCTGATACCACTTGAAAGAATTGGTTTCAAGATGACCTAAACACCTAGAGGGGGATGAATATGTACAATTCTTTTTATTGCTTAGGCAGACAAATTTATCACAATAAAACCTGTTATGCACACTGTCACAGCATAGATAAACAGAACACAGCACACACACAGAATAAAAACAGTTTTATAGTGGTTCCCCAAATGATGGGTACATTCACTTTCCCTCTTCGTCTATCTAGCAGTATACTAGATTCGTCCTAACTTCCTTCTTCTTCTCAGATCCTCAGATCTTACAGCTCAAAACCCAAATATGGTTCCTACAACTCAGACTTCAGCAAGTCCTACAACTCAGATTCTCTCAAAGAATCCTACCTCAGAGCGAGTCCACACTCCTACAACTCAGGCACACAGGCCCTACCTCGGCCTCTTCCCAGGCCTACAACTCAGAGAATTTAATCTCCGACCAGAGGCACTCAGTCCTACCTCAGCCTTTATAATTTAGGCTTACAACTCAGATCTACAATAGATCCTATAATGAATTAATAGTAGAAAAGAATAAAACCTTCACCCTGATAGAGAGAGAAAGTGTTGAAGGTTTCTTGATCAGTTCTTGATAGAACAGATAACTTTTGAATGAACTTATCTTAGCTTTCTTCAAAGCTTCTTGAATCTGAACAAAGTAAGGTTGATCTTCTTGAAGTTGGAGATGATCCTCAATCCAGCTTCTTCTTAATCAGATGTGATCTGATTTCTTCTTTCAGATTGTTCAGGATCTGCCCTGTTTAGATTTATGGATGAAGACCCCTCTTCTTCTTCTTAGATTGATTCTGTCTTTTTATGCTTCCCATTATCTCTTCTATCTGTTGATAGAACATGTCTTTATATAGGCTTCATCCAAGGTTACCGGCTGATCCGGTTCATAATAATCTTCTGACAGCTCTGACAGATACAACAACATTTTCAGTTATGACAGCTGTCAAGTCACCAGTTACTTCAATGAACTTTGTCTCAGTCAGCAAAGTGTCGAGACATTCCTTTACATGTGTCGACACAAATAGACTATGTGTCGACATAATCCTTGGTGATGTCGACACAGCTCCCATAATGTCGACCCATCACTTTATAATCTTCTTAACACAGCTTCTGTAAAATGTATCGACACAAGTCTTGTGTGTCGACACAAATACTTCTGGTCTTGACACAGTGGTTGTCTTGATACAATTCTGGAATGTGTCGACACAAGTCCTGTGTGTCGACACAGTTATTGTAGACATAAACTTGATGTGTGTCGACACAAGTCTTGTGTGTCGACACAGTTGTTGTAGACAAAATTCTATGTGTCGACACAAGTCCTGTGTGTCGACATAGACTGTCTTCTGGTGTCGACTAAGTTGGTGTCGACAATTTGCCAAGTGTCAACACAAGTTCTGTGTGTCAACACAATCTTGCTTATGGTGTCGACACAGGTTTTCCCAAGTGTCGACACAATTGTTGTCGATAGATTTTCTGTGTGTCGACACAAGTCCTGTGTGTCGACACGAACTGGCCTCTGGTGTCGACACAGGTTTTCTCAAGTGTTGACACTTGTACTTAGAAACTTTTCTTCATTTTATTATCCTGCACATATAAACTCAAAACAACATCAAATACACCTTAATGAATATCATTGAGTTAGGTGAGGCTTCTCCAAATCTGGTACACATTTTCCAATGTACCCAACAGTAACTATATTAGCACTCGAGTAAGTCTTTGTGTACTCGAGTAGTTACTCACTATTTCTGGATTTTTCTCTAAGTTATTTACTCGAGTAATCTTCTTCCATTCTCTCGAGTAATCAGAATAGTACTTGAGTAGGTAATTGTTCTCTCGAGTATTTCAGTCAATCTTTTCAGAAATTTGCTAAGTCCAGATTTGACGGAAATTTCAAATAATCTTGACGTGATTGGTCCACGTGTACGTCATTAAGGCTAATTATGACCGTTAGGGAGATCTTATATAAGGTCTTGTCAAAACTGACTAACCCTAAGATGTGTTGTCAAGAATTATTCTAAGTATTCTGAATCTCATTCTCTCTGTCTAAAAATGAAAGCCACCGTCGCCGACCTTCATCGTGAATAATCGGTTAGGGTTTTCGATCCAGAAGATTCAGATCAAGATTGCTTCTCATTCCTCATCATCTCTCAGATCGTGCAAGTCCAAGAAATTTCAGATCTAGTTCTTCCCGAGATTCTTCTTCAACTTTTCTGACAGAGCCGCAAAGAACAAAGTAGAAGATCTAGGCCGACAGATTTTAGATCTAAGAACTACTGTTTGTATTTTCATTATTCTCAAATTTAATTGTTGTAGGAGAATTCTCTCCGATTGTAGGAGCTTTTTGTCTCCGATTTGTAGGAAGTTTTTACCTTCCGAGTGTAGATCTGTGTTGCGGATCGAGATTGTAGGAACTTTGTTCCGAGGCGTAGGATTGTTTTCCAATCTGAGATAATGGAGTAGCCGTGTCTAGTGCTTTGCTAGATCGGTGAGGGAAAGTGTATGTACCCAAGTTTGGGGAACCACTATAAATCTTTTGTCGTCTGTGAATGCTTGGTAGATAATTATGTGCATAGATCTCTAAATTTTTATTCCGCAAAAAGACGCACAACTCACATATTCACCCCCCCCCCCTCTAGGTGATTTAGGTAGACAACTGAACACTTTCAGTAGTGACTCAAGGAGAGTCTTCTAGCATGGCTGGAATGGCAATCTCAGATGTTATCAGATGCATGTTGGCTAAAAAGACACATGCAGCTGGTGGTCAGCCTGCTGAAAGACTTTCCTTCAGTCAAACGGCTGCTGAAAGAAGACAGAAGCATAGAACAGCCCATCTCCCCACTGTTCAGGAAGCAGTACAACCTAATGCTGGTCCCAAACAGAAAAGGAGATAAAATATCTATGAGTGGCTGTGTTGTGGAAAAGTGGGCGATTATGATGTAGATTATTGGCACAATCCTTCTGTGTCCAGAGGTTGCCAACCTGTCAGGAATTCTACAGGAAGGCATGGTTTCTTTCAGACTAATGTGAACCTAGGACCCAATAGAAATTGGGGTCCTAAGGTAATGAGATTTGTGTTCATTTCAGGTTAGTTCAAGTATCAGTTCCCCTAAATGGTACTTGGACAGTGGATGTTCCAGGCACATGACTGAAACAAAGGAGCTATTGAAGGAGTTCAGTCCAGTAAAGAATGGACCCAAGGTCATCTTTGGAGGCTATGAAAAGAGGATAACCAGAGGCTATGGTAATATCCCAAATGGCATAATCACCATCACAAAGGTGGATTATGTGGAAGGGTTGCAACACAACCTCGTAAGCATAAGCCAATTATGTGATCTTGGTTATGACATTTCCTTCCACAAGGATAAGTGCCATATCAAAAGGTTAAGTGACCAAATTGTCATCATAACATGCACTAGGAGTGGGAATGTCTATTGCTTAAAATTTTCTTGATTAGATAATAGTTCCCTATATGCCTAGTTGCAAATGACAAAGTCTCATATTGTGTCCAATGGTATAAGAGACTGGCTCATTTGAATTATAAGACCATTGGTCAGCTCTTCAGTGATGAGCTTGTTAGGAATGGTCCCAAAATAAAATGCTCCAAGGAGGGTATCTCTGTTGCTTGCCAAAAGGGTAAGCAGACTAAGACCTCTTTAAAGAGCATTGGGGCCAAGGACTCAGTGAGATGCTTGTATCTCCTGTATTTGGACTTGTTTGGTCCTATGTTTGTTCATAGTCTAGGTAGGACGGTCTATACCCTTGTGGTGGTCGATGACTATTTCAGGTTTACTTGGGTGTTCTTCCTTAGAAGAAAGGATGAAACCCTTGAAATCTTCACAAATTTTGTCGGGCAAATTCAAAATGAGCTTGCATGCTCTATGGTCAAAATGAGAAGTGACCATTAAACTGAGTTTCAGTCTGCTGCTATGACTACATTCTGTGAAGAGCAAGGGATTTATCAAGAATTCTCCTCTCCAAAAACTCCCCAGCAAAATGGGTTAGCTGAGAGGAAAAATAGGACTCTCATAGAAGCTGGTAGAACATTATTGAGTGACACTTCTCTCCTTGAATATTTCAAGGCTGAGGCAGTTAATGATTCATGTCATGTGCTAAATAGGGCTTTTATCACCAAAGGCCACAAGAACACTCCCTATGAGATCTTGAATGGCAGAAAAAAAAAACATATCCTATTTTAGGATCTTTGGTTGCAAGTGTTTCATCCTGAACAATGGTAAGTCAAAAGTGACTAAGTTTGCTACCAAATCCCATGAGGGGATCTTTGTTGGGTACAGCAATAATAGTAGGGCATGTAAAGTCTATAACTTGACAAATCAAGTTGTAGAAGAATCTATCCATGTAGTATTTGATGAGTCATGCATGATGGACAGTGAGCTATCAAGCTCTTTGCCTAGATCTGCAGGTACAGAAGTCATGATGGAAATGCTTTCCATCAAAGATAAAGACCCAGCTATGCAAGAAGAATGTGAAGAAGGATGTTGTCCAAAGGAAGCACAGGACAGTCAAGCTGGAAATGAAGACCAACCTGCTGAAGAAAATAATAATCAGCAGGAAGCAGTCAGGTTACCCCCTATAGTCATATATTTGAGAGATCATCCTCCAGATCAGATAATAGGTGAGGCTAGCCAAGGTGTATAGACTAGAAGCAGGAGTATCAACACAACTATCTATTCCAGCTTCTTGTCATAAGAAGAGCCCAAGAAATTTGAAGAAGAAAATCAAGACAAATTCTGGATTGGTGCAATGCAAGAAGAACTAAACTAGTTCAAAAGGAGCAAGGTCTGGAAGCTGGTTCCCAGACCAAATGGACACAATGTCATTGGAGTCAAGTGGATTTTCAGAAATAAACTTGATGAAAATGACATTGTAATAAAGAATAAAGCTACACTGGTGGCCAAAGGTTATAGATAGGAAGAGGGGATTGATTATGACCAGACTTTTGCCCCAGTTGCAAGGTTGGAAGCAATCAGACTATTCCTTGCATTTGCAGCCTTTCAGGGATTCAAAGTATTCCAGATGGATGTCAAGTCTGCCTTCCTGAATGGAGACTTGAAGGAATAGGTTTATGTAGAGCAGCCTCCAGGTTTTAACCCTAAACCCTAATAGATTCTAACTCTCCTACTGTTGTATATAGACTTAGGAAAGCTCTTTATGGGCTCAAGCATACCACAAGAGCATGGTATGAGACATTGTATACCTTCCTCATTGAGAACAAATTCTCAAGGGGGGAGATAGATAAGACCCTATTCCTAAGGTAATCTAAGGGCAAGATCATCCTAGTCCAGATTTATGTTGATGACATAATATTTGGCTCTACTGATGACAACCTCTGCACGAAGTTTGCAAACTTTATGTAGGGGAAGTTTGAGATGAGTAGTATGGGTGAACTGAAATTTTGCTTGGGACTCCAAGTAAAACAGACTGATGATGTTCTATCCATATCCCAGTCAAAGTTCACCAGGGAGATAATCAAGAAATATGGCATGGAGAATGCTTCCACCATAAGAACTCCCACGAGCTTAAATATGACTTTTGGCAAATATGATCTAGGGAAGTCTGTTAATCAAACTCTGTATAGAGGTATAGTTGGCTCCCTTCTCTACCTCACTACAAGTAGGCCTGACATTATGTATGCAACATGTGTCTGTGCTATGTATCAGGCCTGCCCTAAAGAGTCTCACTATACTGCTATGAAAAGAATCTTGAGATATCTTAAGGGCACACCAGATCATGGCCAATGGTACCCTAGGAATGGGGAATTTGAACTAACAAGCTATTCAGATGCAGATTTTGCAGGCTGCAAGGAGGACAGGAAGAACACTTCAGGCTCCTGTCAATTTCTAGATGGAAGGCTTGTCTCTTGGAGCAGCATGAAACAAACAAGTGTTTCAATATCAATAGCAAAGTCAGAGTATATATCAACTGGAAGCTGCTGTACTTAGTTGTTGTGGATCCATCATCAACTTCAGGACTACAATATTCAGATAAGTAGAACTCCACTCTTTTGTGATTCTACTAGCGCAATTTCTATAGCTAGGAATCTCATCTCCCATAGCAGGACTAAGCATATAGAAATTAGGTATCATTTCATTAGAAAACATGTGGAAAGGGAAGACATCTCCCTTGAGTTTGTCTCCACAGACAAGCAAGTGGCTGATATCTTCACTAAGCTACTAGATGAAGCCAAGTTCAACGCCTTCAAATTTGAATTGGTTATGTTGAATCTTGTGTAGATTTAAGTCTCTCTTCTACCATTTGCTGCACTGTCCATTTTGCAGATATTACAAGTTCTTCCTCCAGATAATGAAGATGGTGTGCAACTATTGAGGGGGAGCCAGCCCAACAGCTGAACTGGATTCAGTCACAGTGAGAAAATCTACCCCAGACAACTAGGGGAGAAAAACCACACAGAATGCTCCATATTGCAGAAGTCAAAAAGGGGGAGGATAAAAGCCGAGGGTTGAGAATAATAAATAGGTGGAATAGTAAGGATGGAAGCATATCAGGGGGAGTAAGTAATTCTCCACAGGCTGGAGAAATATCGTAACATTTCCACACTCTACTAATGTTAAATTTTGTCTTTTATGAATATGTTGTGTTGTTAATGACCTGTATTGTTTTGACTTCTTCAAATAGGGGAAGATTGTTGGTATATTGATCCCAATATCTCAGATTTGTAAGAAGTCAGTCGGGTTGATGACATACACACATATTGTATTTGATGTGTGCTTTAGTTCATGCATGCAGATAGTCCATGATTGGACAGGTGAAGAAAATGAGTTTGGTAATAAACTCAAAATTCATCGAGCTCAGCTAGAAGTTCGTTGAGCTCAGTTTGCAATTCGTCGAGCTAAGCTTACAGATCATCGAGCTCAGCTCAACACTCATCATGCTAAAGCCAGAAAAATAAACTAAGGCAAAAAGCGCTGAGACCATTGAGAAGATCAAAGTTCATCGAGCTCAGCCCACAGATCATCGAACGCAACTAAAGCCAGAAAAACTGACTAAGGCAGAAAACGCTGAGACAGCTAAGATAGCTGAAAAGAAGGCGTTGAGACAGCTGAGACAGCTGAGAAAACTGAGAAGAATGTGTCAGCTTAATCGCTGAGACAAAACTAGCTGGACTTTTGTAAGTCTAGAAGCGTTGAGTGAAGCAGGTTCACTTAATGCTTCTAATGAAGAAGGAAGTGCTGAGAAAAAACTAGCTGGATTTCTTTAAGTGCAGAAGCGTTGAGTGAAGCAGGTTCACTCAACACTTCTAATGAAGAAGGAAGCACTGAGACAGTTAAGAGGAAAATCATTGATACAAAAGATAGTCTCAGCTTTGAAGCAAAAATCGCTAAGTCCGCTGTAAAGATACCGCTGAGATAGAAACTTGTCTCAACTGATAAGAAGAAAGCGTTGAGACAAAGGCCTGTCACAGCTATTAAGAATAAACCGCTGAGACCACTGAGACAGAACCACTGAGACAAATCCAGAGAAAATTCACAAGTCCAGAAGCGCTGAGTGCCAAGACAGATGGTGTTGAGTGACTTAACATTACTCAATGCTTCATGGATTTCTGGAATATTTTCTACGTCCAGATGGTGATGACCATTACTGACATCATCAAATTCAACTTACATGTAGTCATTGCGGGAAAGCTGTAGTGGCGCTGAAAGCTGCCTTGTCCTTTTTTGAAGAAGGTGGGGCTCACCAAACCTTGGTTGGGCCCACATAAAAGTATGATGTTGATTCAAATCAACGCATATAAAAAGGAAAAAAGAAAAGGGATTATTGCAACGAAATAGATCGAAAGAACAAATGCAGAAAATACAGAAAGAAATCAAGAGGCGGCTGGACATCTTCTTCTCCACCAAGCTTGAAAGCTAAAGTCCAGCAGAGGAACATAGCTGAAGCTCTTCAAGCTCAGCAAGATAGTTCTTTCCAGAACAGATAAGCTGATTCATCCATTTAGCAAGATGGTAGTTGCTCATCTGTGCAACAGAGAAGAGTTAACTATAGAAGAGGACTAATATCTGCTCAGTCCAGCAAGGTAGACTCAAAGACTTATCTTTGAGTCAACTATTTTAGTTTTCTTAAATCATTCTGTATTCACTTCCTATAGGATTCAGTTTATCTGAATCTGAGTGTAGGGCACTTTGTGCCTGAGGTAGGTGACTAATTAGTCACTGAGGTAGGTTCCCTGTTGGGATACTGAGGTAGGAACCAAGTATGTATCTGAGCTGTAGGGCCTAAATGCCTGAGGTAGAACAATGTTGCTCTCTGAGGTAGGATCAAAGTGTGGATCTGAGGTAGAGTTGTGCTCCTAGCCTGAGTGTAGGTCCTTGTGCCTGAGGTAGGTGACTGGAGAGTCACTGAGCTGTAGGTGACATGTGTGTCACTGAGTTTGTAGACCTTGAAGGAGGCTAAGTTGTAGGTACCAGAAAGGGTGCTGAGTTGTAAGAGTGTTGTAACACTCTGAGAGTAGGGCTGTGTTCATGACGTTGTAGGGCTGAAGAGCCTGATTTGTAGGCCTTAGAAATAAGGCTGAGGTAGGTGATCATTTGATCACTGAGCTGTAGGAGCTCTACATAACTCTGAGGTAGGAGCCCTTATGGTTCTGAGTTTGAATTCTGTGAAGAATCTGTGTATAAGGTTGAGGGCCTGAGGTGTAAGCTCTGAGGAGTATATTGGTGGAGTTTGTGCCTAGTCCAACAAATCAGTTGGATAGGTGGGAGGGAAAGTGGATGTATCCAATTGGAGAACCACTATAAATCTTTGTGTTTGTTATGTTGCTTGTTTTCTTTCTTATTGCAGGATCTAAGGACAAGCTCTAGATAGTTTAATTTGAAAACAACAAAAGAACTGATAAAAATTCAAAGACCTATTCACCCCCCCCCCCCCTCTAAGTGATTAGCTAACCTTCAGATTAAGCAACTTTTAGGTTCCTCTGTCTGGCACGAATGTTGCCACATCCGGGGTAGCAGGAGTTGCTACTTGTGCAACTGGGGTCACAACTTGTGCTGCTGCGGCAGCTTGGGCTACCGCCATTGCTTCTGCGAGCATGCGACAGAAATCGGTCCGGGTTACCCTCATGCCCAAAGGACCCTGAGTAGTAGCACTGCTCGCTGAAGGATCTTTTTATGGCTTTGACGTCCCCGCCACGTCGCTTGCACCCTTCACAAAAAGAAAAGTAGAATAAGAATTAGCTTCTATTCGCAAAACTAGACAAAAAACACTCATAGTCCTGCGATACTCCTAGGTGGATAACTTCACTACGCGATCCGATTACGGCTTTCGACCACGAATCTTTACCTTGGACACTAACCTCCCTCTGATACTAAATGGTAACACCTCCCCTATTATGACCATATAATATGGGTCCGACCGGGGCCCCACAACATATAGACTCCACAACTTCAGCATTATAAGAAGATATATAAACTACCCAAACTCAAAACTCAAACATCAACAGCGAAAACATACAATTAATACTAGAAGTTATACACCAAACCAACAATATCAAAATGGCCTTAAGGCCTTACACATCATAAGTCCAAGACTGAAACAACATTAAACATTAGTAACGTGCTTTCTCACTCCTATACTTCCTCGGCATGCAAGCTGGATTACATTTCATGGAGCATATCATTCAAACAAAATATATGTAAATGCAAGAAAGATCACTTCGTGAGGCTTAGGCCTTTTTGGCCGGCGAGCTTGATCCTACTTGCAATCCTTGGCCAGTAAAAATTCACGATAACGTGGGTCAGCAAAGGCTGACCTCAACTGTGTAACCAACAGATCTCCTATCGGCCATCCCTAACGGAACCCAGGGTACACCATCACCCTGTAGGTCAGCACTTTGTATGTAATATACAATAACATGTAAAGCTATAAAATAGGTTTGGATGTCTCAAGAAACAAACATGTTTCTAAGTTGAGAAAGTAATATATTAGGGCCTACAATGCAGCATGAATGCAATCCTGGGTTTCACCCAAGGCACCCTAAAGCGTATGCTTCTAACACATCATCACATCGGGTACTTCCAATTTCCCCATCAGCGTTCAAGCCGCAAACACAAGGGTACTCTAATTTCCCCCAACAGTATACAAGCCACCACACGGAACTCTTGCCTCAGCCCCACCCGCTCATGGGTCTCAAACCCCAGGCTTGCCTGCAAACTCTGACTTCTCATGTCAGGGTTCTGCCATTCAAACAAACCAATGCTAAGAACCCTTGCTAGACCCCACCTGTTCGCGACGACCCAGGCCTGACTCTAATATCGAGACCAAGTCCACTAAAGGAGACCCAGCGAGACCCAGCTGGGATCGTCTGAGCTTGTCCTAATCTTGGCATTCTCATCAGTTCCGTAGAAGGGGACTTGTCTCGATGGGACACTCTCCACACATGACCTTGCAAAGTCACGGGCTAGCCAGCCGACCACAGAGATAAACCATGCCTTGTCACATCAAAATCCCATGCCTTTCGCACCCTATTCCAACATGTATACCATACTATCCCCGTGCCACAGCGTGTACTCTAATTTCCACTCGGTCCAGTTCTAGCTACACATACTCACACGAGAATGGGGAAAAACATCATCACAGATGGCATCTTGCCACTAATGGATTTCTATAAAATCCTTAAGGCTCGCAATGCAACATCACCGAGTCGGACTAACGGTTACGACTACGGCTTCACCCACAATGGCTAATCCACTAATGAAGCGGATTTCCAATGCTATATCATGTCGAGGATGGACACAATCGACCCGGTGGCTCCTCTTGAACCATGGCAACCTGAATCCCTCTCACTTGAGAGATCTGATGCCTAGAATGCTTGAAAGAAAACAATAAAATTGAAAGTGAAGGGATAGATCACACTAACTCTAGAGGGGGGTGAAAAGAGTATTAAAAATCTTTTGATTAATTTTTATAGAGGATTAAAATAAGTGATATCTATATGTATATGGGCAGAAATAAAACACAGAAATTACAGCACAGAAAATAGCAAATAGAGCAACCAGACGGCACAAAAATTTTATAGTGGTTCCCCAAAAACTTGGGTACATCCACTCTTCTACCACCATGGAAGGAATCCACTACAGGTTTCTGATCAAGTTCCCTGCTACCACAGGTTTTTTCTTAGGTGCACTGTCTCCACAAGATCTATTTTCATGGTAGATCTAGCAACCCTTTTGAGCTTTTGATCAGGTACCCAAAAACCAAACTAAGTCTTTTGATTAGGAGACTTAACAACCAAGGGATTGACTTTTGAAGGGTGTTAGAAACCCTTTTACAGTGAGGTAAAAAGAAATGTGATATTATCTTCTCTTTCTTAAAGTTTTGAGAATACTAGTGGATTGCTGTTTTTGTCAAAGCTCCCCCTGAGATGTAGAATAGTTCAGGAGAATGGAAGCTATTGGATCCCTAGTTTGATTTGGGCTAGGTTCACTAACTGGGATATTTGACCCACCATGTATAGCCAGGGTCATGTCATTGTGTCCTAGAGTTTAGGCTAATCCTTAGATTTAACCTTGCATGGCCCAGCCAACAGAAGACTGTAGAAGACTCAAAGACTTAGCAGAAAATCAAGTTCAGAAAGTGAGTTCGACGTTCGTCGAACTCAGCTCGACGAAAGTCATGCTCCGCTGGACGAACTCAGAGTCAATTCTCTGAGTTTAGCTCGACGATATTCGAGCTCAGGTCGACGTATTCTGGAAGTTCAACATCAACACATTAAGTCCAGAATACTTTATCTGAACTCAGGTCAACGAAGTTATATTATCAGCTCGACAAACTTGGAGCACAGAATTGGCAAGTTTTTATAGAAATCAGTTAGTTGATCTCAGGTCGACGAACATGGTTCTCAGGTCGACGAACATGGTTCTCAGGTCGACGAACAAGAATTCCCAGTTCGACGAACATGATTTCTCAGCTCGACGAATCTTGATCTTGGGTCGACGAAATCTGTTCTCTGGTCGATGATTTCTGTGCAGTTCCAGACTTGGAATTTTCCCTCATTTTGTCCTTATTCTATAGCAGTAATTCCTGAATAATTAATGCTTTTTTTCTCTGAAAATAGTCGTTAGTGGCATCATTGATTATGGACTTCATGAGGAATATTACTTGTTGTTTTTAATGGGACAGTTGGGGAAATTCATTAATGCAGATATTCTCTCCAGCCGTATTACATTCTCCAGGCAGTCAGCATTTAATGAAAAAGGATTTCAAAATTCAAAGGAGAATTAGCCAGAGATATATAAAAGAGATTTTCTCTTTTCAGTCAATAGTAGAGATAGAACACAAGAAATCATTCATGAGAAAGAATTTTGCACTATCTTCATCAAGTGATCTTCCTCCAGCAAGCTTTCAAGAGACAATCAATTTCAATCTGTCTACATCTTTCTGGAGAACTTTTCAAGAAGACCTATTCACCCTGCAAAGCTCTCATTCTTCCAGAACAAAACTTCATCTCAGGTGGATCTTTGGCACCATCAAGGATCCACAAGTCTTCTCAGTTATTTTAAGAAAAGAGAAGATAACATATAGTTTTATTTATTTCACCCCACTGTACACAGGGTTCTAGCTCCCTTCAAAAGTTAAACACTTGGTTGCAAGTTGATATAAATTTTTGGAGAAGGGGTTATACATGGAGAAGACAAAGTTAAGGAAGGAAAAGGTGAATGTGTGATTGTGAGACGTTGTCCGATTCTATATTCGATGAAGGCAAGTGTACCTTATCGCATATAGTATAGGATATTAAGTTTCATATCAAGGTCGTATTACCCGGGGAGATTTGAGTACTTCTACTTCAAGGAGTTACTATTATCTTATCAAATAAAAATTATTTTGGGGTTGCTTACTAAATTAGAGAAGTCAGAATGTTTTACTTGCAAATTAGAGAAAAGCTAAATGATAATTAAGCGATAGTACTCGATCGAGAATCACCTCGGCTTAAGTTGATCAAAACATGAAATAATAAACTTTTTAAATTAATAAGGCAAGATACCTTGACCGCGGAGGTTCTTAAAGCAAGAACATGCTTCTCTCGAAGTCATGCCCATCTGAGTTTAGGAAGGTCTGACCGAACTCTCGTCCGAATCGGAGGCCTAAAACCCTCTTTAGCTGTGAACCCCATTATTGGATTCCACTCCAATCCAGGAGATTTAAGGTCCACCTCTCTCGAGGGGTGCGTGCAACTCTCTTCACTCTTGAGTTCTCACTTCAAACCATCGTCCTCTCGGCTAGCCAAGAATGAAAGCAAATGATGGAAAATATATATTGATAATATATCTCCAAGCAAAGGTAAATCAAGAGTAAATCAATGTATAAGCCTTACAAAGAAAAAGAAAACTAGAGCATCATAACTTAATCAACTCGAACCTCAGATCATCAAGATCGAGTACAAGGAGGATTAGTTACTCATGGTGAAATGGGCAAAGAGAGATGAATAGAAATGTGTTGAGAAAGCGAGGAAAATGGCAAACCTTTTATTAACGCTGAAAGAGAACTACAACTTGAAAATGAAAGATTACAGGTGCGGGAAATGAAAATCTATGCGAATATTGCCCTTAGCTACTAAGCAGTTACAGCAACTAAAAAAAATAAGAGTAACTAAGCTAGATTGCAAAGCTCGAAATGAGGAAGGAGAGTGGAAACATGGAAAATTACAAGAAAAATACAAGAAAACTAAGGGGAAGAACCTCCCCTCTCACTCCAAAATTGCCTGCTGAACCCTGGGAGAAGGGCTCAATTTATAGAATTTTTCGGGCTAGGTCACGCCCTACTGACATGCCCGGGTCGGGCATGTACTTGGGGCGTGACACATTTGGTTCGACTTTTTGGGCTGAAATTGAATACTGGAGGTGAAGGGTGTCGTAGTTGAGTTACACGCCCATATGTCACGCCCTACCAGGGCGTGTCCATGGGGCGTGACACATTCGGCGTGACGGTGGATCAGGAAAAACTAGTGCGCTGCGGCGATTTCTCGGGACCTGGGGACACGCCTCTGGAACACGCCCGTGTCGGGCATGACAGAGGGTGTGTTCACTAAGTTTCCAAGAAATGCATTTTCGGACCTGTTGCTTCATTCCTCTAGGCTACACACCCTAGGTACACACCCTGGTAGGGCGTGTCACAGTAAAATTATGCTGAAAGCCGTGCAAACCTACAAAAAGCAGAAAACACATTAGTGACAATAATATTTACAAAAGGGGGTCAATATAAGCACTTGCAAGACATGATTTGTGCTTTAAAAACCCGAAAATACACTAATAAATTTAACTACAAAAAGTACTATCAAATTTCCCCAAGCTTAACCTTTGCTTGTCCCCAAGCAAAGATATAAAAACTAGTTAATCATAAACAGTGACTAATTCAAAAAGTTTTTAATCATGCTTACACAAGTACTATGCGAAATTCCAAGTAGGGAGAATGTGAAACGTAAACCTAAAACAGTTACTTGGCCATGGTTTAACAAATTATAAGCTTTACTAACGAAAATAAATCATCCAAAATTTTAAGATCTTTTAAATAAATTTAAGTAACGCAACAAAATGAAAAAGAGCATTGAGTTGTTACTAGATTCAAGGGGCACATTATAACTATATCAATCAAATAACAAAAATCTAAATTTAAATCAAAAACTATACTATTTTACTTTTCTTCTTTACTTAGCTAATAAATAAAATTAAAAGCATGAATCGAAAGGACTTATTAGGACCGAAACATTTGGTTTAGGCATATAATTACATTAAACCAAAATAGAAAAGTTTCAAAAAAAATGTTCATCATAAATAAACTATTTTTTTGTTTGTCTTTGTTTTTTCTTTTTCTTTTCTTTTTCTTCTTCTTTTTTACAAAATAACGGCCAAAAATAATTTTCTTTTCAATTTGAAATTTGCTAATACATCTTTTGAGCATATTTTTCAAAAAGTTCTCCAAAAATGCTATCATAATCATAAAAATTTAGTTTTGATGAAAAAAGCTAGTGTAATTAGATAAGTTGGAATATTTAAGCTTTGGTGAAAATGAAATGTTAAGTAGAGCTAATCAATTGAGGAAGGAAAAAGGCTCAAAAGTGGCTAACTAGGGGTAAAGAAAAATTTAGGTTGCCAAGAAGGATCAAACGAAAAGAAAGACGGCCTAAATCATTTTCATGCTTCTAAATTTATTTAAAGCATTAGTTTTGAAAAATTTCAAAAAGCAAGTCCTGCATAATTAAAGAAGACTAATGAAATTATCTTGGAAATAGAAATAATATGCGCCTTGGATCGTTCACATCTGCTACACCAATCAAAAGTTGATATTACAAAAATTATCCAAAAATGAAAAGAAAAATAGTGGATGAAAGATTTTCGAGAAAGTAAAGAAAATAAAAACGAAAACCATAATAAAAATGCGAGTTTTAGATAGACATTTCACGTTAACATGCTACTGTGAATTAGAAACACAGTAAGGCCAGCATTTTACTTGTGAAACATAATTAAAAAATGATTAGAGAGATTATAATTGGCTAAGTTATTTATATGGAATTTTGAGAAAAACAAAGCAAAAGCAGGGGGTGCTATTGAAATATCAATATAATAAAAAAAAATTATTTTAAGATGTGCTTTTTGTTTTCTTTTGATTTTTAAAGAAGATAACATGAAACAAAAAATAATGACAAGAGAAGGAGGAAATCCTCCCCCAAGATTAAAAGAGACATTGTCCTCAATGAAGAAAGAAGTGGTATGAGAGAGAGAGAGACAAATTAAAACAGAAATAAAGTACAGAATTTTAAAAACAGGTACTTCCCCGAATTTATGCGCCGCGAATGTTTATTGATGACGCTCCCCCATGCTTGCGCTCTGGATCTTATTGACATGTCTTCTTCGGACTTTGTGATGGATTTAGCAGCATTGGCGGCGGTGATTGCAGAAGCTTCAACTTGTGGAGCCGTCCGGGGCAAAAAGTGTAAAATAAAGAAAACAGAAAAAATGATTTGGGTTGCCTCCCAAGAGCGCCCTTTGTGTATAAAGGTCATTTGAGCTCGACCAAAAGAATATTGTCCAACAATAAGAAGTCTTAAATTATTATTATTACAGTCCAAATGAAGGAGAAAAGAAAAAGTTCATGAGTTCGATAACATTAATTGTTCTGTCACAGTAAGAAGTAAATTGTTAGGCAAATAGAGTTTTAATTGTTGACCATTTACCTTGAATTCACCCTTATCCGGGTCTGAAATGAGAACCGTCCCATACGGCCAAGCCTCTTTAACAATAATGGGGCCGGACCATCGCGATTTTAATTTTCCATGGGTTCGCTTGGTATAGCAACTCTTTTCCATTGCGGAGGGTAATGGAGTTTGCACTTTCTCTTGGATTTTGCTCGGTATTGCCTGGCAAAGCTCCTTGTTGCCACTCGAAGATTATCTTGGATAGCTGTCCCACTTGGTTTTCCAAGTTTTTGATGGACCCGGCGATATTCCTGATATTCGTTTCATTTGTAGCAACGTATTTGGCAAAGAACTCTTCAAGTGAAGAGGGCTTGGCCTGTTGTGGTTGGAAACCAGGGGGATTTAAATTTAAGGGGGGAGCTAAATTAAATGATTGGTTATGATTATGAGGGGGGTTATGGGGGCGTTAAGCATTTCCTTGGTTGCTCCATGAGAAATTCGGATGGCTCCTATAACCCGCATTGTAAGTGTTATTGTACGGTGCGTTGTTCGGGTTATAGGAGGGCCGAGGAGCATTTCCCATGAAGTCAACCTGCTCTTCTATAAAAGTAGAATTATTATAATTATTAAACCAAGGAGGAGTGGAGGAGGAAGCAGTCATCTCCACCACTTGTTTTGTTAACTGCTCAACTTGGAGTGCAAGATTCAAAGTAGCATCAATTTCAAAGACTCCCGCTGGTTTGTTAGCCCGCACGCGGGGCGCATTCCATTGGTATGAATTCAGAGCCATTTTCTTAAAACTTTCCCAAGCGGCCTCTGGGGTTTTGTTATTTAGTGTTCCCCCAGCGGCCGCGTCGATCATTTGCCTTGTTAAGGAATTTAAGCCATTATAAATTATTTGCGCTTGCTGCCAATTTGGAAGAGCATGGTGTGGGCACCTTCGCAGTAGCTCCTTGAAGCACTCCCATGTATCGTAGAGAGTCTCTGAGTCTATTTGCATGAAGGATGCAATATCCGTGCGCAATTTGGCGGTCTTCGCAGGTGGGAAATACTTGGTAAGAAATTTTCCTGCCATCTCGGCCCACGTGGTGATGGACCCTCTAGGAAGAGAGCTCAGCCACTGCTTGGCCTTTGACCGTAAAGAGAAAGGGAAGAGACGTAATCGAATAGCGTCATCTGAGACTCCATTGATTTTAATAGTATCACAGATTTCGAGAAAGTTCGCAATGTGATAATTTGGATCCGCGTCCGGGACACCATCGAAGGTTACCGACTGCTGCACCATTTGGATGATGCTGGACTTTATCTCAAAGTTATTGTTCGCCACTGTGGTGTGAACAATACTTGATTGTGTACCCTCCAGGTTCGGCCTCGCATAATAGGACATAGTCCTTTGCTGGGCCTCATTTGGGTTGGGCGGATTAGGATCCACTGTTTCTGTGGCAGTGTCCCCGATCGACTCTTCGATGTCTAAGTGTGATTCCTGATCACGAGAACGGAGGCGACGCAAAGTGGTACGCTCTATCTCAGGGTCAAAAGGAATAGTCGAAGAGCTTTATCGGGTCATACACTTAAAAGAAAGAAGGGTGGGGGAGAGGTAAAGAGAAAAACTAAAGAGAGAACGAGAGAGAGACGATAAAATTAATAGCTATAGTATTTTCAAAATATCAAAACAAAAAGTACCCGGCAACAACACCAAAAACTTGATATAAATTTTCGGAGAAGGGGTTATAAGTGGAGAAGACAAAGTTAAGGAAGGAGAAGGTGAATGTGTGATTGTGAGACATTCTCCGATTCTATATTCGATGAAGGCAAGTGTACCTTATCGCATATAGTATAGGATATTAAGTTTCATATCAAGGTCATATTATCCAGGGCGATTTGAGTACTTCTAATTCAAGGAGTTACTATTATCTTATCAAATAAAAATTGTTTTGGGGTTGCTTACTAAATTAGAGAAGTGAGAATGTTTTACTTGCAAATTAGAGAAAAGCTAAATGATAATTAAGCGATCGTACTCGATCGAGAATCACCTCGGCTTAAGTTGATCAAAATATGCAATATTAAACTTTTTAAATTAATAAGGCAAGAAACCTTGACCGCGGAGGTTCTTAAAGAAAGAACATGCTTCTCTCGAAGTCATGCTAATCTGTGTTTAGGAAGGTCTGACCAAACTCTCGTCCGAATCGGAGGCATAAAACCCGCTTTATGCTGTGAACCCCGTTATTGGATTCCACTCCAATCCAGGAGATTTAACGTCCACCTCTCTCGAGGGGTGCGTGCAACTCTCTTCACTCTTGAGTGCTCACTTCAAAGCATCGTCCTCTCGGCTAGCCAAGAATGAAAGATAATGATGGAAAATATATATTGATAATATATCTCCAAGCAAAGGTAAATCAAGAGTAAATCAAGGTATAAGCCTTACAAAGAAAAAGAAAACTAGAGCATCATAACTTAATCAACTCGATCCTCAGATCATCAAGATTGAGTACAAGGAGGATTAGTTACTCATGGTGAAATGGGAAAAGAGAGATGAATAAAAATGTGTTGAGAAAGCGAGGAAAACGGGAAACTTTTTATTAACATTGAAAGAGAACTACAACTTGAAAATGAAAGATTACAAGTGCGGGAAATGAAAATCTATGCGAATATTGCCCTTAGCTACTAGGCAGTTAGAGTAACTAAAAAATAAGAGTAACTAAGCTAGATAACAAAGCTCGGAATGAGGAAAGAGAGTGGAAACATGGAAAATTACAAGAAAAATACAAGAAAACTAAGGGGAAGAACCTCCCTTCTCACTCCAAAACTGGCTGCTGAACCCTAGGAGAAGGGCTCAATTTATAGAATTTTTTGGGTTGGGTCACGCCCCACTGACACGCCTGGGTCGGGCGTGTACCAGGGGTGTGACACATTCGGTGCGACTTTTTGGGCTGAAATTGAATGCTGGAGGTGACGGGTGTTGTAGTTGAGTTACACGCCCATATGTCACGCCCTACCAGGGCATCTCCATGGGGCGTGACACATTCGGCGTGACGGTGGATCAGGAAAAACTAGTGCGCTGCTGCAATTTCTCAGGATCTGGGGACACGCCTCTGGAACACTCCCGTGTCGGGCGTGACACGGGCGTGACAGAGGGCGTGTTCACTGAGTTTCCAAGAAATGCATTTTCGGACCTATTGCTTCATTCCTCTGAGCTACACTCCCTAGGTACACGCCCTGGTAGGGCGTGACCATGGGGCGTGTCACAGCAAAATTATGCTAAAAGCCGTGCAAACCTGCAAAAAGCAGAAAACACATTAGTGACAATAATATTTACAAAAGGGGGTCAATATAAGCACTTGCAAGACCTGATTTGTGCTTTAAAAACCCGAAAATACACTAATAAATTTAACTGCAAAAAGTACTATCACAAGTCTCCTGATCAAAAGACTTGATTTGGCTTTTAGTCACCTGATCAAAAGCCTGAAGGGTTTCCTAATCTACCTGAAGTAGATCTTGTGGTGACAGGCACCGGAGCAAAAACCTGATTGGTGACAGGGCACCTGATCAAAAACCTGAGTGGACTCCTACCAGGGTGGTAGAAGAGTGGATGTCCCCAAGTTTTATGCGAACCACTATAAAATTCTTGTATCGTTTGTGATGTTATCTTATTTCTTTCTATGTGCTTATTGCTGAATAGCTTAGTTTTATTTCTGCACTCTCTGATTACATTTATAAGTTTCACTATTTTACATATGCAATAAAAATCTAAAAAGATTTTAAAATACTTCATTCACCCCCCCCCCCCCTCTAGAGATAAACAGTCTAACCAGGGGAGGTATCTTTCATACCTTATGCATTATAGAGCATAAATTTTCTAGAGGCATTGTAGATATGACTCTTTTTATTAAGAATCATAAAGATAAAATCTTATTAGTACAAATTTATGTAGATGATATTATTTTTAGCTCAACTGATCCCAAACTATGCAAAAGGTTCTCTAACCTTATGTATTCAAAGTTTGAGATGAGTAACTTGGGTGAACTTTCATATTTTCTTGGTCTCCAAGTGAAACAATCATCTGATGGTATCTTCATCTCTCAATCTAATTATGCTAAGGAGCTTATTAAGAGATTTGGGATGTGTGATGCCTTAGCTATGAAAATACCCATGGCTGCAAATGCTGTGATATATTCTGATGAGCATGGAAAATTTGTTAATCAGAAGTTGTATAGGTCCATTGTTGGGTCCCTATTATATCACACATCAAGTAGGCCAGACATCATGTTTGCTACATACATTTATGTTAGGTTCCAAGTGAATCCTAAAGAATCTCACTATATTTTGCTAAAAAGGATTTTGAGATATATAAAGGGTTGTCCACATCTAGGACTCCTATATCCATCAGAGTCAAAATTTGACTTAACTGGATTTTCAGATGCTGACTATACTGGATGTAGAGTGGACAGAAAAAGCACAACAAGAACATGCCAGTTCCTTGGTGATAGGCTAGTGTCCTGGTTTTGTAAGAAGCAAACATTTGTGTCCACATCCACTGCAGAAGCAGAATATATAGCTACTGGCAGTTGTTGCTCACAAGTTTTGTGGATATAAAACCAACTACTGGATTATGGATACAACTTAAATAATTCAACTATATATTATGATAGTACCAGTGCTATATCCATAGCACAAAATCCAGTGCATCATAGTAGGACAAAGCATATAGAAATAAGACATCATTTCATTAGAGATTGTGTAGACAAAAAGAAAATTAATATTGTCTTTATTTCCACTGATTTACAAAGGGAAGACATCTTCACCAAGCCATTGGATGAGAAGAAACATCTGTTTTTCTTAAATCATTTAGGAATGATCAATGGAGATGAATTAATTTAAATTTTGTCTGTGGTCAACGATTTGTTGATAGTTCGTCGAACTGAGATCGACGATCTGTGAACTTCTCGTGAAGATTCTTCGAACGGAGCTCGACGATCACTTCTTAGTGAAATAGTTTTTGTCGAACGGAGATCGGCGATCCCTACTTCAGTGAATTTATCGTCAAACTGAGATCGACGATTTATTTGTATTTTTCAAACTGAGATCGACGAACTCATTTTCTATTAAAATACTTCGTCGAACTCAAATCGAAGATATTTTCATTTTTCGTTGAACGGAGTCTGGTGGTTCATATTCTGAAAACCTTATATCTAGGTTTTCTTTGACCTCCATCATGCGCTTTCAGTTCCTTTGCACTTGATCTTTGTTTCTTTCTTGCAGGTGCATTCATGGCGATTCCAGCATACGCTATCTCCACCATGAAATTTGATATGGGTTTTGATATAGATTTCGACTCTTTTTAGTTTTTTTATGAAATCTTTATGGAAATTGAAAGTTATTAGTTGTCTGCCTAAATCACCTAGAGGGGGGTGAATAGGTGAGATGTGCATATTTTTGCGGAATAAATAATTAGATCTATGCACAGAACTATCTACCAATTAATCACAGACGAAGCAAGATTTATAGTGGTTCCCCAATCTTGGTTACATCCACTTTTCCTCACCGATCTAGCAATAAACTTGACTCGGCTACTCCACTATCTCGAATTGAAAAACCAATCCTACGCCTCGGAACAACGTTCCTACAATCTCGATCCACAAAGAGGATCTACACTTGGAAGATGAAACTTCCTACAATCTCGTAGTCAAAAGCTCCTACACTCGGAGAAAAGTTCTCCTACAATAATGAAATAAATGTGTATGAAATACAAAGAATCTTTGTCAGATCTGCAAGAATCGGCCTGGATCTTCTTCTTCTATACTTTGCGACTTTATCAGAGAGGTGAAGAAAATCTCGGCAAGATCAGATCTGAATCTTCTTGACTTTACATGATCGAATAGAAGATGAAGAGTTGTGCGGCAATCTCGATCTGTAAAATCTTCTTAATATGAATCCTCTGAAAATGAAAACCCTAGCCGAATGAGAATCGGCGGCGGAGGCTTCTTGGAGAGAGAGAGAGAGAGAGGAACAGAAAACTTAGAACAAAAATTCGACTGCAAAAACTTCTGATAGAATTTATTCTTGCTTAGGGTTTGTCAGTTTGACAAGACCTTATATAGGATTGGAGATAATCTGTCATAATTAATTCATAATGAGGGACACGTGGACCAATCATGTCAAGGCTCATTAAAGAATCTGTTAAATTGGACTTAACGAAATTTTCAGAAAACTGAAGTAATATACTCGAGTGAAGAATATACTACGCGAGTACATTATATAACTACTCGAGAGAGATGAAAATAACTACTCGAGTACTTAGAGACAGTTACTCGAGTAACCTGAAGAGAACTACTCGAGTATAATCTTGAAGAAAATTGAGAAGTTGATCAGCTACTCGAGTACCAAAAAAACTTACTCGAGTACTTAAGGACTTACACGTTAAGTGGAGTTAGACTACTAAAGTACAAGAAATACTACTCGAGTAAATGAGAATAGGCTACTCGAGTGGTAAATGAACTACTCGAGTCAGGGACTTAGAAAATTTTCTGAACTGGAATTCTGGGCAACTCGAGTAGTGAAGCTGAACTACTCGAGAGGATAAGAACTACTCGAGTTTATGGAAATAGCTACTCGAGTAATTAACTTAGAGAAATTGTGAGGGAAGAAATTCTGGTTACTCGAGTATAAATACTGGACTACTCGAGTAGTGAATGAACTACTCGATTACATGACTTAACTACTCGAGACAGAATGTATGAACTACTCGAGTACTATAAATTACTATTCGAGTAATTTACTTATAATATATTTGGAGAGGGAAATCTGTAAACCCGAGAATAATATGGAAACTACTCGAGTAGTTGTCTTAACTACTCGAGAGCCATAAATTGACTACTCGGGATCTATTATCCTTACTCGAGTAAGAGTAATTTTACTCGAGTATAAACTGAGCTATTCACTCGATTAGGTATAGAACTACTCGAGTAAAACACTTAGTAAAATTTTCTAAAACAGAATTCTCTTCTCTTTGGCGAGACCAGCATCAAGTCTTTTCCAATAAGTCCTATTGCTTGAATATGAAGTGTATCCCAATAGAGAGACTACACATGAGTCAACACCTTAGATCACACAATGAGGGGTTACATTGTATGGTCCTGTGTTTGGTGACCATTATAGACTGACATTGGTCTACACTTGCCATTAGATTCTTGCAAACACATAACTCAACCAAAGCATCAAATACAACTTAATTCAATTTAGTTCGAGGGTGACTTCAACAAATCTGGGTTAATGTGGATATAATACCCAACAGAAATCCTGAAGTTATTTGAAGATCAACATTTGAATCAGTTCATGACAGTCATAATCAAGGTTGCAATAATAGAAATCAAAGCATGGGTCTTTACTTCATCAACCTCTGAAGACAATATGACGGGAACTATTTCTAGTACTCAGGTTTCCCTCTCTCTGAATATACTAACTAAAATCTTCAGTCTACTAAATGGTTCTAATTAGATAGAAATAGACTCTGAGGAGTATAACAATTTGTTAATCAAAATGGGTCATTCTGGAGATAACCCTAATAAGTGACTGAAAAAGTCCTTGTCTGTTGAATACAAGTTCTTAGCACATGTAGTCGGGAAGGTGTTGTTAGGCAAGCATACAGCATATGACTACATCACTAGGCACCAGTTCTTGGTGATGGCTGCCTTGGTTGATAAGAAAGGAATTAATTGGGGTAAGTTATTATTTGATCTAATTAAGAAGAAGAAGAACAAGAAAGAAGTCTATTTTGGATGGGTTTTAGGGATTTTTCTACAGGAGAAAGCATATGAACATCTGGTTTCCACACCAGTGTTCATAAATGCCTCCAAGAGGCTAACCTCTGCCCTATTTGGAAGATGGGAAAGGAGGATCCCAAAGCCAACCAAGGCTTCCTCCTCCTCCAGGCCTTCTGAGGCACCAGGGCTGATACAGCCACTCCCCACCCTAGTTCTAAAGAAGCTCCTCTTCCACCTCCTTCTTCAACCATATCCATTCCAACAATAACTCCTCCCTATCCCTAGCCATCATCACTTCCTCCTCTGCAACCACCAGCCATGTCAATTCCTTCACCAACTCATGTGCCAACACCTCCTCAATCTCCACTTCATATCACACCTCCTCAATCTCCTCTACCATCCCACCTACAAGACATCAACTCTGACACATTCTTGTCATCCCCCACATTCAATCTGCTCACCTCATTACCATATACACCTACTTCTCATGTCCATGACACTCCCAGTCACACACCATCCCCTGCACCATCCTCTCCTCAAGATGACATCCTCCCTGATGTCACTCCTTCTGCTAATCCCTTTGTATCCACCCAAACTCCACCTGAGTTTATGGATACAGCTTCTTCTTCCCTATCCACTATCCTGGAGCACATGACTCTAGCGATTAGGACTCTTATAGCAGAGGCCATTACACATCTTGCTAATTCCATTTCTTCTCTTACTACTCTCTTTGCTGCTTCATCTATCCCTACTTCTTCCACTATGGGCCTGATTCCAGCTTCCACTGAAATCAGGTAGGGGGAGATGCTCAATGAAGAAGCTTCTCCAGTTTCAGCAGTAGCAGCAGAAGTTTCAGATACAGATATTTATATGGTTCTAGATACAGATACAGCTATAGAGGATACAGAAAGAATAATTGTTGGTGATTTCTTTGTCCATCCCACAGTGGATTTGTTCAGTTTTTTGAATTCTTTTGATTCAATTTATTTAAATTCTCTTCCAGTTTTATACCTAAAGCCATCCTTGGCTATTGTACCTTATACATCACCTATTAGTCCCACAATTGCCAAGCAACTCAAGGACAGTTTTGCAGTTTTAGAGATTCATACAATTTCAACTCCCAAGGATATTTTTTCTCCAGAGGCTGTCTCAGCTCCTATCTATAAGATGGATGACAGTCCTCTTCCAGATTTGGATGAAATAATCATGGCAGATATAGAGGCAGAAAAGTTATCAGTTGCAAAACCTGTCCCTGAAACAGTTTCTCCGACTCTAGAACCTCTAGTACAGCCTCAGGTTGACAAGCAAATTGACATAGATCTTCTGAAAGCTCTGGATGATTTATATTATAATACTCATGGTTCCTCCTCTGATAAAGATGATGATCATAATGATGATTCTGATGATAGTCCCTCTACCAAGAAGAAAGTATCTAAGAAAAGAAAGGCTCCTTCAGTTGCTGCTCCCAAGCCAAATCCAACTCATGGCACACCTTTTTATATCCTTCAGAAAATTACTCCTTACCCTAGAATACTAGCCTGGATGTGGTTGTCTAAGAATGAACGGAAAGAAAGAAATAAAAGTAGGAGATATTCTCCTCCTCCTCCTCCTCAAAGGCACAGGAAAGGTCCTCCTCCTCCTCCACTTGCTGCTGGTGCTTCAGGCAATACTCCTCAGAGGTCTACCTCATATGCTCAAACCTACCAAATACATCAAGGTAGATCCTCCTCATATCAAGGAAGCAGCCAGCAGAGGTACTCTTCAAGCAGACATCAGCAACATCAACAACCTCAACAGCAACAACAATAACAACATCAGCAACAACAACAGCAAGCTCCTAAACCACAAAAAGCTGACAGTCCTAAAAGGCTAGAGTCTCCTCCCATTCCCTTTGTGGATCCAGAGACAGAGATTACTGCTAGAATCGCCAGGTTCCATGAACTGGTTGGATTATCATTGATAAACAAAGCTAAAGCTGAAGGAAAAGATCCTTTCCAGTATTCAACAATATCCAAATACATAAAAGAAGAACTAAAAAGGTATGAGAAAGCTAACAAATTCTTTAATGTTGATGCTTATATGAATCGACATCCAAAGGCAGTTGTGCCTAGAGCTACATCTCTGAATATTACTGGAGCTGCCGATATGATAATGTCCAAGAAGCAAGCAGCTAATCCCAATAGAGAAATCAAGTTCACACAGTCTGCTGACTAGGAAAAAGAGGACAAGTAAAAGGAGAAGATAAAGAAAAAGAAATGATAACTTTCTATTCAGTCTTTGTTTTTTCTAAAACTCTTTACTTATTTTCTGTCACAAAGCTACTTTGTAAATATCTGCTGCATGTTTTAATTTTTCTATCAGATATATTCTTCCTGCTTTGTGAATGTTTTCATTCTATTTGTATTAGTGACCTCACCCAAATAGGGGGAGATTGTTGGATCCCTAGTTTGATTTGTGCTAGGTTCACTAACTAGGATATTTGACCCACCATGTATAGTCAGGGTCATGTCATTGTGTCCTAGAGTTTAGGCTAAGTCCTTAGATTCAACCTTGCATGGACCAGCCAATAAGAAGACTGTAGAAGACTCAAAAACTTAGAAGAAAATCAAGTTCAGAAAGTGAGTTCGACGTTCGTCGAACTCAGCTCGACTAAAGTCGTGGTCCGCTCGACGAACTCAGAGTCAATTCTCTGAGTTCAGCTCGATGATATTTGAGCTTAGGTCGACGAATTCTGGAAGTTCAACTTCAACACATTAAGTCCAGAATACTTTCTCTGAACTCAAGTCGACGAAGTTATATTATCAGCTCGACGAACTTGGAGCACAGAATTGGGAAGTTTTCATAGAAAGCAGTTAGCTGATCTCAGGTTGACGAACATGGTTCTCAGGTCGACGAACAATAATTCCCAGTTCAACGAACATGATATCTTAGCTCGACGAACCTTGATCTTGGGTCGACAAAATCTGTTCTCTGGTCGACGATTTCTGTGCAGTTCCAGACTTGGAATTTTCCCTCATTTAATCCTTATTCTATAGCAGTAATTCCTGAATAATTAATGCTTTTATTTTCTGAATATAGCCGTTAGTGGCAGCATTGATTATAGTCTTCATCAGGAATATTACTTGCTATTTTTAATGGGACAGTTGGGGAAATTCTTTAATGCAGATATTCTCACCAGCCGCATTACATTCTCCAGGAAGTCGGCATTTAATGAAAAGGATTTCAAAATTCAAAGGAGAATTAGACAGAGATATAAAAAAGAGATTTTCTCTTTTCAGTCGACAGTAGAGATAGAACACAAGAAATCATTCAAGAGAAAGAATTCTGCACTGTCTTCATCAAGTGATCTTCCTCCAGCAAGCTTTCAAGAGACAATCAATTTCTATCTGTCTACAGCTTTCTGGAGAACTTTTCAAGAAGACCTACTCACCCTGCAAAGCTCTCATTCTTCCTGAATAGAGCTTCATCTCAGGGGGAGCTTTAACACCATCAAGGATGCACAAGTCTTCTCAGTTGTTTTGAGAAAAGAGAAGACAACATATAGTTTTATTTATTTCACCCCACTGTACATGGGGTTCTAGCTCCCTTCAAAAGTTAAACACTTGGTTGCAAGTCTCCTGATCAAAAGACTTGATTTGGTTTTTAGGCACCTGATCAAAAGCCTGATGGGTTTCCTGATCTACCTGAAGCATATCTTGTGGTGATAGGCACCTAAGCAAAAAACCTGATTGGTGATAGAGCACCTGATCAAAAACCTGAGTGGATTCCTACCAGGGCGCTAAAAGAGTGGATGTACCCAAGTTTTAGGGGAACCACTAAAAAATTCGCTTCTCTGATGCTATCTTATTTCTTTCTGTGTGCTTATTGCTGAATAGCTTAGTTTTATTTCTGCACTCTTTGATTACATTTATAAGTAACACTATTTTACTTATGCAATAAAAATCTAAAAAGATTTTAAAATAATCTATTCACCCCCCCCCCCTCTAGAGTTAAACAGTCTAACCAGGGGTGGTATCTTCCATACCATCCTTCAGAAGCTTTGCTCAGGGTGTTGGCCTTCAATATGAGCACTTCTTCTTCCAGTAAATATCTCTGAGTGATTGAGCTTTTGGTATCAGATTATATGATGTGTTGCTAGAAGAAAACTTGAATAAGAAGAATGAAGATGAACAAGATGTTTTGTGTCTCTTGTTCTTGTTCTCAGAATGCAGATATTTTTTTTTCTTCTTTTTCCTAACTCAGTAAATTCTAACTGTTAAACTCTGCACGGCAATCTTCTGAAAATCTTTTATATCTGATTGCTAATTTTGAAATTCAAATCCTTGAAGTCCTCTGCATATTTTCTGGGAATTGGAATGGCTAAATATTGTCTTCAATGCATTTCCCTAACTGTCACAGTAAATATGTTAAGTAATAACTCTGTGAAAATGCTTAATTAATGCTACCAGGAACGGCAATATTCTTGAGAATATGAGCATTAATTATCAGAGTATTACTGTCTGAATATTTGAAATAATCTGAAATCGAATTGCCTTAAAGGGTCTGAGAAACTGAGAGAAGATAGTAGAACAGATCCTGGATGGAGTTAGTCAAACTAAGGAAAGTTTTCGTCGACCTAAACTCCAAGTTCGTTGAGCTGATAATTCTCCTTCGTCGAGCTGAGCTCCAAGATCATTGAACAAAAAAAGCACTTGCCAAACTGAGCTCCAAGTTCATCGAGCTGAGAAGCCACTTCGTCGAGCTGAGATCCTGAGATAAGCTCACAGTTCGTTGACCTGAGCTAGACTTTTATCAGGCTCAACTCAGAGAAGGAACTCTGAGTTTGTCAATCTAAGATCGACGATCGTTGAGCTGAGTTCAGCTATCGTCAAACTCCTTTTTCTGCAATCTTCGAAACTATCTTGTCTCTTAATTTTTGAGTCTCTGAAGCCTTCTGAACGTAGGTCTCAGTGAACTAACCTAAAGTAATTGACCTAAACCCTGGGACTAACAAATAACCTTAGATTATATATGGTGGGTCATCAATCCTAATAGTAAACCTAGCCCAAAATCACAAGTAGGGTTCTAACAATCTCCCCCTATTTGGGTTTGGTCACTTTGCAAAATAAAATAAATAAAATCACAAAGCAATAAAAATATTTGGCAGACCATAAACCATTCAACAAATATGAACAAATGTGCCTTGTGAGTTTACATATAGCAAAAATAAAAATCAAAATGCATAATCAAAAGATTAAGATTGTTTCTTTGAATCATCTGAAGAAGAAGCAGGTTTTGTGACAATCATCTGTCTTTTAGATCAGAATCCTACTGTTGAGTCATCTTCACATCTTGAGCACCAAGAATTTTTATTTATGCAGATATGGGCACTACAGCTTCTGGATGTAAATTGATATATGTATCAACATTGAAAAGCTTTTGTTTTACCTGATACTTGTCCAGCTCCTTCTTTCTGTATGATGACATGGTTGAAAATTGTGACCTATCTTTTCCTTCTTCTTTGGCCTTTCTTATCTGAGATAGTCCTACAAGATCCTAAAATCTGGCCATTCTAAAATTAGGATCATTTTTGGATCATATGTTGGAGAAGGAGGTCTCAATGGACTGGAAACTTCTTTTTGATTTTCTTCAGATTTCTGCTGCTGACTGCTCTGCTTCTTATATTGAAGTTTACTGCTTTGAGAGCTGTGATGCTGCCTGCTATAGGATGGTCTTGACTGATAGGAAGATGATGTAGACCTTTGTCCTTGAGCAATGCTGCTAGCTGATCCAGCTGCATGATGAGGAGAATGAGGATCTCTCATATACTATGGAGGAGGAGAGTATCTCATGCTCTTCTTCCTATCTTTCATTTCATTCTTAGAATATCTCATCCAGTTAGGAGAATCTGGAGTGAGAGTGATGTTATGCAAAATGTAGTAAGGAGTGTCGGCAGTTGGATTTGGTTTTGGTACAGCCTTTGGTGGTACTTTCTTCTTGAATTTTCTCTTTTTAGAATTTGAATCTTCAGAGTCATCTGACTCATCATTATAATCATCATAATCATCAGCAGGATTATCATATAAAGCATGAATCTGTTTAAGCAATACATCAGACACTATTTGATGAGCTTGTGGCTGTACAGCTATTTATACTTCTTCTTCAGCCTGAGACTGTACATCTGGCTATATTATTTCTGTATATAAATCTTCAAACATGAGATCATCAAAATTAGGCATAGGGGACTCAGCTCAGCCAAATATTGGAGGAGAATCAGCCTTTGGCTCTGGAGTATCTATATGCTTTATAATATCTTCTTTAACTACAAACCTTGTCCTTATTTGTTCCAGTACTTCAGGACATATAGGTGCAGTATAACAAACTATAGCTTTAGAGCAAGTGTCAAAAACTGAAAAACTGCTACCGGAAAATTTATCAAAAGAATATAATAATGAGGAAATATCAAATGTGGGATTCAGAATGAAATCACCAACAGTGATTATCTCAGGAATTGAGAAATCTATTTCTTCCTCTGTACAAACTTGAATCATATCTGTATCTGTATAAATTGTATCTGCTGCTGCTGGAATTTCTGCAGGAACTTTTGGAGCTTCTTCATGGAACATCTCCCCCTGCCTGGTTTCAGAGAGTCTTAAACCCAGGCCCCCAGAAGAAGGAGGGACAGAAGAGAAAGAGACATACTTTGAAGTAAGTGTAGAGATAGAAGTAGGAAGTGGGGCAACAGCCTCACTTATGAGCTTCTTCAGAGTAGGAGAAATGAATTTAAGAAGATCATTTGCAATGTCAGAAAAATTTAGATATAATTGATCAGGAGTAGAGGAGGTATAGGTGGATTGGTGTCCATAGTTTGAACAGATGGAGAAGCCTGAAGGGATGTCTGAAAGTGGGATGGATGGTAATGTCAGTGGAACATTTGATGGAGGGATATCCTGAATAGGTGAATGATGTGGAGAGTGTGGCAGAGATGGAGATGAAATAAGTGGTACTTGATGAGTAGAAGTTGGTGGAATATCATCAAGATGTGGTGGAAAAGGTGATTGAGGAGGTGGAGATGGTGTATCCTCAAGAATATGGATTGGTGACTGTGGTTGAGATGGTGAGTCTGTAATGACTGTGGATGGTTGTTGAAAGTCTGTTGGAAAATTGGAGGTGGAGACATCAGGGAGTGTAGTATCATCCTTAATTGAGGGATGTTGTGGAGATGGTTGTTGAAGTGTAGTAACATTAATAAGGGGAGTTGATGAAGGAAATATTGAATGATGTTGAGATGGAGGTGGAAGAGAGGGAATATGAGGAGCAGGACCTTTTTTAGGGGTTTGTTAAGTGGCTACAGCAGCCCTAGTGTCCTCTAAAGCTATCCTAGAAGAGGAGCCCCTTGAAGGCTTGGTAATAACCCTCTACTATCTGCCAAAGAGGGCAGAGGTAAGCCTCTTGGAAGCATTAATAAAAATAGTCTGGGAGACCAGGAGTTCAGTGCACTTAGCTTGTAGGAAGATGCCTAGAACTCTTATATAACCAACATATTTCTTGTTTATTTTCTTCTTAATTGATTCAAACAGAATCAGTCCACAATTTACTGATTTTTGATTAACTAAGGCACTCATCACCAAGAACTGGTGCCTAGTTATATAGTCATGAGTAGAATGTTTGCCCAAGATGACTTTCTCAACTATATCAGCCAAGAACTTATATTCAGCAGCCAAATTTTTCTTCAGTAATTTATTAGGGTTTCCCTATGAGTGACCCATGATAAATATCATATCTTCAAAATCATTGCTAGATAATTCAAAATCATCTTCCCCATTTATAAGACCCAAAACTTCTGTTAGAATATCAGGGGTAAGAGAAACCTGATGACTAGAAATCAATCCAGTAATAGAGGTTTGGTCTGGAAAAGTTGTTGTGAATACCCATTCTTTATTTTCTTGTAATGGAAGCTTAATCCTTAATATCATGAACTGCCTCAACAGCGGTGCCTCAAACAACTGAAGTATTACTTTGAAGATTTGATCAGAATGCTTGAACAAATCGATGTCCATGTCGAATCCTGCATCAAACTTCATGCCAGAAAGAGTCGCCGCCGAAATCGCCATGCCTGCAAAAATAAAAGATCAAGTGCACAAGAACTGTAAAGTGCGGGATGGAGTTCGATGAAAGCCCTATTATATATTTTCAGAAGATGAAAAGACAAACTCCGTGCAACGAAAAAAGAAAAGCTTCGACTCAGGTCGACGAAAAATTTCATGAAAAAATAAAAGCGTCGATCTCAGTTTGAAGAGGGGGAAAACAGATCGCCGTACTCCGTTCGATAAAAAATTTTCTGAAACAAAATCGTTGATCTCCGTTCGACGAACAGTTTCACAAAGAAAAATTCATCGAGCTCCGTTTGACGAACTCTTCATGAAGAGTTCACAGATCTTCGATCTCGTTCAATGAACTGTATCCTAATTGTTGAACTCAAAACAAAAATTAAATTAAGTCTTCCCCATTTATCATGCCTAGCTGATTTGGGAAAAACAAATGTTTCTTCTCATCTAAAGTCTTAGTGAAGATGTCTGCTCTTTGTAAATTAGTAGAGATAAACATAAGGTTATTTTATTTTTATCCACACAATCTCTAGTGAAATGATGTCTAATTTTTATATGCGTGGTCCTATTATGATGCACTGGATTTTGTGCAATGGAAATTACACTGGTACTATCACAAAATATAGTTGAATTATTTAGATTGATACCAAAATCCATGAGTTGGTTTTGAATCCACAAAATTTGTGAACAACAACTGTCATCTGCTACATATTCAGCTTCAGTAGTTGAAGTTGACACAGATGTATGTTTCTTACAAAACCAAGACACAAGCCTATCATCAAGAAACTGGTATGTTCCTGATGTGCTCTTCCTGTCAACTCTACATCTAGCAAAGTCAGCATCTGAGAATCCAGTTAAATTAAATTCTGACTCAGTTGGATTCCAGAGTCCTTGATTTGGACAATCTTTTATATATCTCAAAATCCTTTTTAGTAAAATTAGATGTGATTCTTTAGGGTTCACCTATAACCTAGCACAAAGATATGTAGCAAATATTATATCTGGCCAACTAGCTGTGAGATACAACAAGGACCCAATAATAGCCCTATATGTTTTCTGATCAACTGGCTTTCCATGTTCATCAGAATCAATCACAACATTGGAAGCCATAGGTGTTTTCATAGTTGAGGCATCAAACATCCCAAATCTCTTAATTAGCTCCTTAACATATTTAGATTGAGAGATGAAAATGCCATCAGGGGATTTCTTTACTTGAAGACTAAGGAAGTAGGAAAGCTCACCCAAGCTACTCATTTCAAACTTGGAATGCATCAGATCAGAAAACCTTTTGCATAGTTTGGAATCAGTAGAGGCAAAAATGATATCATCTACATATATTTGTACTATCAAAATTTTTTTTCTATGATGCTTAACAAACAAAGTCCTATCTACAATGCCCCTAGTGAACTTATGCTCTAAGAGAAAGCTAGTTAAGGTCTCATACAAAGGTCTTGGAGCTTGTTTTAAACCATAGAGAGCTTTATGCAATTTAAAAATAAAAGTGGAATGAGTTGGAGAGATAAAACCTGGTGGTTATTCTACATAGACTTCCTCTTTGAGTTCACCATTAAGAAAGGCACTTTTTACATCCATTTGGTAGATTTTGACTTTCTTATATGCTGCATATGCAAGGAATATTCTGATAGCCTCCATCCATGCAACAGGGGCAAAAGTCTGATCATAATCAATTCCTTCCTCTTGTGAATAGCCTTAAGCTACCAATCTTGCTTTGTTCCTCACAATTGATCCTTGAACATCCAACTTGTTCCTGAAAATCCATTTAGTTACAATGACTGTGTAGTATTTGGGTCTTAAAACTAAATCTCAAACTCTGTATCTCTCAAATTGATTGAGCTCCTCTTGCATTATAATAATTTAGTGGTGATCTTGCTCTGCCTCTTTTATGGATTGAGGTTCAATCTGAGATATGAAGCAAGCATGCATCAAATCTTGGTTGAGTTAGTACCATGTTTGCACATTAACTGATATGTCTTCAATCACTTGAGATATGGGATGAACTCTAAGTTTGACAAAATCAGTAGGAGGAGTTGGTTCATCAATAGCTTGGGGAATTAATTCCTCTTGTGGAATTATGTTAGTTGTTGCTGGTTCGACAGTTCCAACAATTTCTTTTTCACTTTCTTCATCAGTCTGTGGAGAAGGATAAGATGTAACATCTTGGGTGAGGTTTAAGTCATCCAATTTCTCATATAGAAAGGGTACCTGAAAAGTTTCTTTGGTAGAAGAATCCTTCTCCTTGTAACACATGTTAGCTTCATCAAAAGTTATATGTACAGATTCTTTCATTTTTAAGGTAGATTTATTAAATACCCTATAAGCCTTCCTGACTTGGGAATATCCAAGAAAAATTCACTCTACAGCTTTGGCTTCAAACTTTCTAAGATGTTTCTTGTTATTAGTATGAATATAACATCTACAACCAAATATTATAAAATAATCTATTTTAGGTTGCTTTCCTTTGAGCAATTCATAAGGAGTCTTACCCTTAAGTTTATGTATTAAACTTCTATTCAAAACATAATTTTCTGTGCTTACAGCCTCTGCCCAAAAGGATAAGGGCAAGTAAGCATCTACAAGCAATGCCCCTGCAGCTTCAATAAGAGTTCTATTTTTTCTTTCTACTACCCCATTTTGTTGAGGAGTTCTAGGGCAGAGAAGCAATGCCTGATACCTTCCATTGCACAAAATTCTTGCATAAGAAGAGATTCAAACTTAGTACCATGACGACTTCTGATCAATGCAACTGGAGTAGTGTACTCAATCTTTATGCTCCTAAGAAAGTTTGTAAAAACTTTAAAGTTATCTGACTTGTTTCTCAGAAAGAACACCCAAGTTAATCTAGAGAAGTCATCTACAATAACTAGAGTGTAAGATTTCCCTCCCAAACTTTGTACAGCAATAGGTCCAAAAAGATCCATGTGTAACAAATACAAAATTCTGGGTGAATCACTCTTATTAATTGATTTAAAACTATTTTTAGTTTGCTTGCATAATTGACAAGCCCTACATAGACTTTTCTTCTTGTATGGGTCGGAAGGCAATCCTCTAACAAGGTTATCCCTATATAGTTAGCAATATTTCTTAAATTTACATGTCCTAGTCTTTTACGGTATATGTCATTAGTATTACAAATCTAATTAAATAAACAAATTTCTGAAATGGCAGACTTAAAATTTACTACATAAATGTTATCTTGTCTAATTCCTTTTAAAACAATTTTGTTTTTATTAGAAGTAATAGTACAACAAGATTGATTAAATGATACATGATAACCTTCAGCACATAATTGTATTATGGATATCAGGTTATGCTTGAGACCACTCACATATGCTATTCTCCTGAAGGTGACAGCTCCAACTTTGAGATTCCCATATCCTTTTGTTTGGACACAATTGGAGTCTCCAAAGATCACCATTGGTCCAATCTTTGACTTGTAATCAGTTAGATTTCTCTTGTCGCCTGTCATATGTTTTGAGCACCCACTATCCAAGTATCTGTTGCTCTATGGTAGGATAGTCCTTCACCTGCATGAATATAAATTAGGTGTTCTTGACACAAGTAACCTTGGGTCCTTGATTCTTATCAAATTTATAACTGGAAATGAAACAAAATTATGGTTGGTCTTTGTATCCTAAGGGGTGAAATCATCTAGGTGGAATTATCCATAGAGTAAAAGGATTATTAAAGGTTTTAGGTTTCTTGAAATTCTAAAAGGAATTTAAGTTTTTATTATAGTAAACTGCGTACGACGAATTACAGTAAGTTCGTCGATCTGCATTCGGCGAATAGGGTTGATGAAAAATGTTTAAGTTGTCTACCTAAATCACCTAGAGGGGGTGAATAGGTGAGCTCTGCATCTTTTTATGGAATAAAAATTGAACGAGCAATGCACAGAGAAATAAGCAAGCATTCACAGGCAACACCAAGAATTATAGTGGTTCCCCAACCTTGGGTACATCCACTTTCCACCTCACCGATCTAGCAACGCACTAGACTTGGCTACTCCACTATTCTCGGATTGAAAACAATCCTACCACTCGGAATAATGTTCCTACAACTCGATCCCTCAAAATAGGAACTACACTCGGAAGAGAAACTTCTTACAAATAACTCGAAGAACAAAGCTCCTACACTCGGAGAATAATCTCCTACAAGAGTAAAATGAAATATAAAGAAATACAAACAGTATTGATCTCAGATCTAAAAACTTCAGCCCTTCTTCTTCCTTGAACTTTGAAGCTCTGTCAGAAATAGATTGAAGAAGACACGGCCAAATCTCGGGATCTGAAAATTCTAGACTCAACACGATCACGAAACGAATCTGTCGATGTAGAAGATTTTGATCTGTTGAATCACTTGCTCTGAATCTCAGGATCGAAAGCAGATCGGCGATGAAGATGATGAATAGCGGCAGCTTCTGATTTTGGAAAGAGAAAATGCGATTCAGAATAATTAGGTTTTTCTTCTTAGGGTTGGTTGATTATGATAAGACCTTTTATAGGACTTGCCTAACGGTCATAATCATATTAAATGCATGGCACGTGTACCAATCATGCGCTAATCACTTTTGAAATCATGTCTGTCGAAACTTAGAAGAAATTGAGAAAACAGTACAGCATTTCTGGAGAAGAATAATAGTACTCGAGAAAAGATTTTCTGATTCTCGAGAAGAATGAAGAGGATCTGGAGAAAAATACTTAGTATAAATGTGGAGGTTGAAATCAACAATTTCGAGAATGGAGAAAAGTACTAGAGAGGAATAAAGTTTTGTTCTTGAGAACAATCATTCTAGTACTCGAGAAAATAATTTGTTACTCGAGAAATGACTTCTGGTTCTCGAGAAGTAATACTGAGCTTCTCGAGAAATAACATGTGGCTTCTCGAGAAAAATAAATTGCTTCTCGAGAAAAAATAAATTGCTTCTCGAGAAAAAGACTTAGAAAAATATCATGACTAGAACTGAAGTAACTCGAGAAGGAAAGTCATGGAATACTCGAGAACATATGACTTTCTCAAGACAACACTAAGCTTTCTCGAGAACTGCTTCTGCAGCTCAAGTTCATGACAAGTCTTACTTGAGAATAGACTTAAGTTTTACTCGAGAACAAACTTTCCAACTCGAGAAAAAGACTTAGAGTTTTCTTTTGAAAATCAGTAAACTTGATTTCTTCAAGATACACAACTGCCAACTTTTCTCATTGTTGGGTACATTGGTTTAAATGTACCTGATTTGAAGAAGCATCACCCAACTCAATGATATACATCAAAAATGTATTTGATGTGTTTTGAGTTTACTTGTGCAGGTTAAGTATTTACAGGAAAAAAGAAAAAGTTTCTAAGTCCATGTGTCGACACCCAGGAGCAAAGTGTCGACACTTAAGAAGACTTGTGTCGACACACAGGCAAGCAGTGTCGACACTTGGAGTCATTGTGTCGACACTAGGGATGCAGAGTCGACACCAGACAGAAAGTGTCGACACAAGGAGCTGTGTCGACACTCAATGAAGAAGAGTGCAGTGAAGCAGTGTCGACACATAGCAGTTGTGTCGACACCTAGTGAAACTGTGTCTACATCAGAAAGTGTCGACACTTGGAGGCTGTGTCGACACTCAGCAAAAGTCAGCAGAGACTAAGTATAAGTGTCGACACCCAGAGCAATGTGTCGACACACAGCAGAAGAGTCAACAATTGAAGAAAGTGTCGACACAAGAAAGAATGTGTCAACACTCAGCTGAAGACTCAACACTTGAAGAAAGTGTCGACACAAGGAGCTGTGTCGACACTTAGCAAAGATCAGCAAAATACTAAGTACAAGTGTCGACACTAAGGAGTTGTGTCGACACTCAGCCAGTGTCTCGACAAAAGAAGAATGTGTCGACACAAGGAGCTGTGTCGACACTCAGCAAGTATCAACACTGAAGACATATGTCGACACCAAGAAGCAGTGTCGACACTGACAAGTTCAACACATGAAGATGTGTCGACACAAAGGATTTGTGTCGACACTTACAAGAATTCAGCAATATACTGAAGTACAAGTACTTGTGTCGACACACATTATCAGTGTCGACACATGAAGAAGAATCAGTGTCGAGATATAAAATCTACAACACAAGGAGTTGTGTCGACACCTTGTAGGCTAGTGTCGACACTTAGACAACTTGTGTCGACACTTGGTCTATAAGTGTCGACACTTAAAGACAGACAGTCTCGACACTTTCAGACAGTTACAGAATTTTCAAGAACTGACTGGATGACTTGACAGCTGCCATTCCAGCCGGTCTACTGCACCTGTCAGAGTTGTCAGAAATCAGTTATGAACCGGACCAGCCGGTTACCATGAAGAAGGCCTATAAATAGGCTTACACTGTCTACAGAAACAGTTGTTCAAATTGATTAGAAGATCAACACATCAAGTAATACAAAGAAGATCTAGCTATCAAGTGAAGATCTAAGTAGTTGGAGAGAGAGAGAGCTCCATCCAAGAAGTCAGCCGTTGGAACCAGGCTGAGAAGAAGGGTTCAGATTTATTCTGAATCTTAAGTAGCAGTGATCAAGGATCAACTGCAGAAGAGGTCAATCTTATTGAGTTCTACATTCAAGAAGCTTTGAAGAAAGCCAAGTCAAATTGATTTCAGCTGAGTTCTTCCAAGAACTCATCAAGAAACTCACAACTCTTCTCTCTTTTCTCTGAGTTATTGAGTTACAATTTTTGTATTCATATTATCTTGTAGGATCCTTAGGGATCTGAGTCTTGGTAAGCCTGTAAATATAAAGGCTGAGTGTAGGGCTTGAGTGCCTGAGTGTAGGAGATTTGAATCTCTGAGTGTAGGCCTATTGTGGCTAAGTGTATGCCTTGGTGGCTGAGTGTAGGCCTTGGTGGCTGAGTGTAGGCTTTGAGAAGAAGCTGAGTTGTAGGGCCTTGGGCCTGAGGTGTAGGAACCTGTTTTGGGGTTCTGAGATAGTGGAGGAGTTTGGCCAAATCTAGTACACTGCTAGATAAGCGAAGGGGGAAAGTGGATGTACCCAAACCTTGGGGAACCATTATAAAACTGTGTGTCTACTGTGTGATTGTGGAATTCTGTGATTGCTGATTGTGTGCTGTGATAAAGTAGATTTAATTCTGTGTTATAAGTTGAATTCTGCCTAAAAAGTCAAAAAGATTTAAGTCACCTATTCACCCCCCCCCCTCTAGGTGATTAGGTACAATATCTTTCAAGTGGTATCAGAGCCAGGTTACTCAAAAAGGGACATAACTGTCTGAGTAGATCCTGTTGGCAGATTCAGTCTAAGTCAAATTACAGAATCAAGAAACATCAAGAACCATGGGTTCCACTGAGAATCATAAGGAATTGGGATCCATGAAGCTACCCATATGTAGAAAAGAGATCTTTGGTATCTGGAAGGAAAGGGTGAGACTGTTTATGGAAGCCTCATAGCCTAGGATATATATCACAGTGAAAGAAGGGTCTTATGTGCCCATGAAGGTGTCAGTCTTAGATGCAAATCAGAGGACACCTAAGGATTTCTCTGAAATGACAAAGGATGAGATTGTTCTAGCCACAATGGACAAAAGGGCTCAGAATATCATAGTAAGTGCTATAGATGATGCAACTTTTCAGAATTTGATACACTGCAAGACATCCAAGGAAATGTGGGATACTCTTATTGTGTACATGGAGGGTTCTGAAGAAGTGAGGCAAGATAGAAAATCTTTGCTAAACCAAGAGTATGAAAGCTTTAGGCAAAGTAAAGCTGATAGCATAACTGAATGCTATAAAAAGTTCTATAGGATTGTGAATGAGCTTATGTCCTATGGCAGAGAGTTCAGTAATTATGAACTCAATGATAAGTTTCTAAGGTCCTTAACAAAAGATTGGGACACCAAGATCTGTGCCATTAGGGAAATGGCAAAGTTGGCAGAAATTCCTCCACCAACACTATTTGGCAAACTGCTGTCCTATGAAATGCAGTTAATGGTGAGGAAAGAAGAGGAGAAATCAACAAGAGTGAACATAAAGAAAGGACAGTGGCCTTTAAAACAGAAGCCCCCAGAAAGTATAGAAGTAAGTCACCAACTCCACCACCAAAAGTAGCTGAAACTGAATCAGATGAGTCAGCAAGTAGAAAGTCTGAAAGCAGTGAAAGTGATGAGGACTTTGCTGCCTTCACAAGACATTTTCAGAAGTTCTTAAAGAAGAAACAGTGGAGGACAAGGCCATCTACTTCACAGGGTAAAGAAGACTATTATCAGAATAAAAAGTCTTCAAAGAAAGACAGGAAAAAGACTAAGTCTAGCAAAGCAACTCTTTCAAAAATAGTATGCTATTGCTGTAATAGACAAGGACATGATATTGCAGACTGTCCAGAGAAACGGAAGGAGTCTAGTGACAAGAAAAAGACTCAATACAAGGGCAAGAAGGAAAAGTCATTTGTTGCCAAGAAGGATAAGAGCCTGTCAGATATTTCTTCATCAGAAACTGAGTTAGATGCTGAGGCATATATAGGACTGTTTGCTGAGGAGGAAGAAGAAGAGTTCATCCAGATTATGAATTCTATATATGAACAAGAGGACAGTCAGTGCCAAGGACTAATGGCATTGACAAAAAGTGACAAAATCCTGGAGCAGCCAGGACCTAGTAAGGTACAACATTGTTCTTTCAGTTCAATTTCTTGTGCTAATACAGAATCAAATTCATCATCATCAAGTGATGAGAGTGCATCTGAGTCTGAAGAGGATATTCATCAGTTGATAGATGAATATAAAGTTCTATTGCAAGCATTTAAGAAATGCAAATCCTTGGCCAAGAGTCAAGATAAGGAGATTGCAAGTCTCAAAATGGCTGCAACTGATTATGAGAGGTTGTTTGATCAAAAGCTAAATGAGATAGCCAGACTAAAGCACATAACTGTGATTCAGATGGGGACTATATCATTTAAGAATGATCAAATCAAGAGTCTGGAGATTAATCTTCAGAAGGAGAAAGTCTTGGTTGCTAGGTTTTCTAAACCTAAGTCAGTTCTACCCTTAATTGATGAATTTGTTCATCACAAAGGTAGAGCTGGACTGGGATTTACTAAACCAGCTAGGACTGTCAAGTCCAAGTCCAAGGGAAAAGCCCCAACTCTCAACAAGGCAGCTGTAGATAAAACAGCTAAGACTGTACCTACGCAAAGGTATAATAAGTTTGAGTGTTGGTGCTGTGGCAAGGTAGGCCACTTTGCCATGGACTGTTGGCACAATGCTAGTGCCAAAGTGAGTAGCAAACTGCCTGTTGGAAAACCTGCAGGTAGCTTTGTAAGGAAGCAAACTAACCAGTACCAAGGACCCAAGAATTCTTTGGGTTCTAAGGTTCACTAATCTGTTTTGCAGGTGAGTGAAGTGGCCATGCCCCAATATGGTACTTGGACAGTGGATGTTCCAGACATATGACTGGAACAAGGGGTTTACTAAAGGACTACACACCCATCAAGGATTGTCCAAAAGTCACCTTTGGTGGTTCTGAAAAAGGAATCATCAAGGTTTTTTGTAACATATCTAACTCCTTTATTACAATTACTCAAGTGGGCTATGTTAAAGGTTTGAAACATAACCTTATTAGTATAAGTCAATTGAGTGATGTAGGATATGACATCTCATTTGTGAAAGATGGTTGTCATATCAGGAGGTCAAATGATCAAGAGATCATTTTGACTGGTTATAGAAAAAGGAATGTCTATTGCTTAGACATTATGGTTGAGAACAATGGTTCTCCAGTGTGTCTTGTAGCTGATGAGACAGTCTCTCATTGTGTCAAATGGCAAAAGAGGCTAGCCCATCTAAACTACAAGACAATCGGTAAACTCTTTAGCAAAGAGTTAGTGAGGAATGGTTCTCAGGTTAAGTGTATTAAAGATGGTATTTGCTCAGCTTGTCAAAAGGGCAAGCAGACTAGATCCAACTTTAGAAGCATTGAAAACAAAGATGCTGTGAGGTGTTTATACCTATTAAGTGATCAGCTTGTCAGAATAGAACCTTGATTGAGGCTGGTAGGACCCTATTAAGTGATACATCACTACCAGAATATTTCTGGGCTGAAGCAGTCAATACTGCATGCCATGTTATTAATAGAGCTACCATTACTAAAAGCCTCAACAAGACCCCCTATGAGGTTGTGAAAGGCAGGAAACCAAACCTATCCTACCTCAGGATCTTTGGTTGTAAGTGCTTTATACTTAACAATGGAAAGTCTTACTTGACTAAGTTTGCTGCCAAGTCCCAAGAGGGAATTTTTGTTGGGTACAGCAACAATAGTAAGGCTTATAGAGTCTACAACTTGTCTACTCAAGTTGTAGAGGAATCTGTACATGTAGTATTTGATGAAACTAGACTTATTAACAATGAGTTGTTTAGTAGTGTATGCAGCTCCTCAGGTATAACAAAGAAGATGGACAAGCTCACTATAGAAGAAGAACCTACTGTAAGGCAGCAAGTAGAAGATAGTGGCTGCTGTCCAGGGGGAGTACTACATGTACCTAATGCAGATGAAGTACAAGGAGTACAGCAAGATGAAGAAACTGAAGAAGTTCAACCTGAAGTCAGGATGCCTCCAGCCAATAGACATCTTAGAGATCATCCAGCAGAACAAATCATTGGTGATCCAAGACAAGGGGTACAAACAAGGAGCAGAAATCTGAATGCAGCAATCTACTCCAGTTTTCTATCCCAAGTTGAACCAAAGAAGTTTGAAGAAGCCATCCTAGACCCTCATTGGATTGAGGCAATGTAAGAAGAGCTGAATCAGTTCAAGAGGTGCAAGGTCTGGGAACTTGTTCCTAAACCTAAAGACCACAACATAATTGGGACCAAGTGGATCTATAGGAACAAGATGGATGAACATGGAGTCATCATTAAGAACAAAGCAAGATTAGTTGCTAAAGGATATAGGCAGGAAGAAGCTATTGACTTTGATCAAACCTTTGCTCCAGTAGCCAGACTAGAAGCCATAAGGATGTTCCTGGCCTATGCAACCTTTCAAGGATTTAAAGTTTACCAAATGGATGTTAAGTCAGCATTTTTGAATGGTAATCTTAAAGAGGAAGTCTATGTGGAACAGCCAGCAGGTTTTGTTGATTCAACTCTACCTAATCATGTCTATAGACTTAGGAAAGCATTGTATGGGTTAAAGCAAGCCCCTAGGGCTTGGTATGAAACCCTGTCTAGTTTCCTTATTGAGAATAAATTCTCAAGGGGGAAAATAGACAAGACTCTATTCCTTAGGGAATCCAGAGGCAAAGTAATACTAGTCCAAATATATGTAGATGACATAATATTTGGGTCTACTGAAAGTTGTCTTTGCAAAAAGTTTGCAAAACTAATGCAAGGACAATTTGAGATGAGTAGTATGGGAGAACTTAAGTTCTTCTTGGGTCTCCAAGTAAGACAGACTGAGAATGGTTTATCCATATGCCAGTCCAAGTTCACCCTAGAACTCATTAGGAAGTATGGTATGGATTCATCCAGTACCATGAAGACTCCTATGGGGTCAAGTATGTCTCTTAGCAAGGATGATGTAGGTAAACCTGTAGATGAGTCTTTGTATAGAGGGATAGTTGGCTCCCTATTATATTTGACTGCAAGTAGACCAGATATCATGTATGCTACATGTGTCTGTGCAAGGTATCAAGCATGCCCTAAGGAATCTCATTTGACAGCAGTCAAAAGGATATTGAGATATCTAAAGGGCACTCCTTATCTAGGCCTCTGGTACCCTAGGAATGGGGATTTTGAACTAACAGGTTATTCAGATGCAGACTTTGTAGGATGCAAAGAAGACAGAAAAAGCACAACTGGAACCTGTCAATTCCTAGGTGGAAGACTGATTTCATGGAGTATCAAAAAACAAACAAGTGTGGCTATCTCCACTGCAGAGTCAGAATATGTGGCTGCAGGAAGTTGCTGTGCTCAACCTCTATGGATACAACATCAGCTTGAGGATTATGGAATTCAGGTAAGTAGAACTCCACTCTTTTGTGATTCTATAAGTGTTATATCAATTGCACATAATCCTGTTTCTCATAGTAGAACCAAACATATTGAAATAAAATATCATTTTCTTAGGGAGCATGTGGAGAAAGAAGATATTTTACTGGAATATGTTAGAACAGATAATCAACTAGCTGATATGTATACTAAGCCCCTAGAAGAAACAAAGTTCAATAGGTTTAAAATTGAACTAGCAATGATAAACTTAGAATAAGTTTATAGAAATGGCTAAGTACAAAGGTGTCGACACATAGAGATATCTGTGTCGACACAGAAAAGTGGTGTCGACACTTCAGTGAAAAGGTGTCGACACATCTAGGAAGTTGGTGTCGACACTTCAGAAAATTAGTGTCGACACATGGTAAGTAGGTGTCGACACATCCAAGGTGGTGTCGACACTTAGTCTTTACTCAGAATTATCTAAGTAAAGTCTTGACTAAATGTTGAGTTATGTGGTGTCAACACATAAACAAGTGTTGACACATATATCTGTTGACTAAACTTGTGTCGACACATAAGTGTCGAGACATTATAAGTCAGTGTCGACACTTATCGACAGTGTCGATACAATTTAAGTTAGTTGACCCGCCTTTTCATCTTCAAACCTAGAAAGGTATAAATAGGATTTTGCCTTTGTCTGTCGACACGCTTTCAAAAGTTTCGAGACCAAACTTGTGTGTCGACACCTCTCTTCTCTCAGTTCAAATTCTTCAAACCCTAATGGCGCCAAAGCTCGAGGACAACGTCAATGAAGGCTATGAACTGGTGCGCGATGCGTTTGGTGATGTAGACCCGGAGATCAAGACTGTGATAACCCTAGTCACAAACTCAGGGTTAGAATATCTTGTTTCAGAGCCAACTAAAATCTGGAAGAAAGAATTCTTAAAATTTCTAAATGGAGCTAAGGTAGACGAATCTGGACTCAAGATCAAGTCCAGAGTTCATGGTGAAGAGGTTAAGGTTTCACCAAAAAGTTTGAGGAAAGTCCTTCAGTTACCAAGAACTAAGGAAGAAGTAGAGGTTACTGCTTCCAGGACCAGAGATGCATTGGCATGGTGTGGTCTGGATTTTAAAATGAAAATTGGATCAGTGTTTAATAGAAAGGGGATGAACAGCCAGGGTAAATTTCTTTCTGAAATTGTTGAAAAGGTAATCTTAAGTAAGCCTGGAGGGCATGATAGGGTATCTGCCCATATGTTCAGCATTATGACAAGGATAATCTTCACTTTGAAAACAGATTGGTCTGTTATTATCTTTGAGAAGATTAAAGAAAGTCTGAAGAAGCCCAATTTGGGAAGAATACTAAGTTTATACCTAACTGGTAGTATACCAGAGGTTATGGGTCAAGCTGCTGGAAGTAAAATCAACCATATGAGAAAGATGGATATGAGGATCTTCTCTAGATGGGACAGGGTTTTGTCAAAGAAGATGCCAACCCCTGAGAAAGTAACACCTGAGAAAGTAACACCTCAAAAGAAGACAAAGAAAGTTGCCCCGGTGGCTCAGGTTTCCACTAGCAGCTCTGGTAGTGAAGAGCAAGTTTTCTTCACACCTGATGAGAATGAAGAAGGAAATGCTGAGAAATCTACAGCTCAACAAGATGCTGCAGAGAAGCAGGGGGAGCTACCACCATCTAGCCCCATACACCAGGATTCAGTCCAGGGGGAGTCAATAATAGTGGAAGAGCCAACACCACTGGAAAGTGAGCAAGTTACAAACATCATCCTTGAGGTAATCACTGAGCTTAATGCTTTAGATTTCCTTAAAGTGGATACTGTTTTATCTGATCCATTAAGTAATGTTAATCAGCAAACTCAGCTGGATAGCCAACTCCCAGATGTTGTCATGAAAGACACATCTGTTGAAGCTCAAATGATATCTGATCCAGTGATAGATGAGCAAAAAATTTCTCCAGCCCATTCTCCACAAGAGTTTACTATGGAAGATATCTTCCTCAATCTAGATCAAGCAGATCTTGAAAAGGACAATGCTGCTGCTGAGGGGGAGAATGCTCCAGTTGAAGGGGAGCAAGTAATACATGTTGAAGAGCCTGCACGGCAAGAACATGAGAAGCCCAAAGAAGTTGAGGAGCTACCTAAGGAGAGGGTAGAGATAGCCAGCGCATCTGCTTCTGAAGATGAGGAGACAACAAGGGCTAAGAAAAGAAAGTTTCAAGTTTTCAAAAGAAGAAGCCAGAATTACAAGAAGGCCTTGCAAACCATAGCACCACAGCCTATATCACAGCCAGCACCAACTATTGATTACAGTGCTTTAATGGTTGCAATGCAAATTAAGCTGGATGAGCACAGGAAAGCCATTGAAACTTATGTGGATGAGGGGCACAAGTCTCTACAATTTGATCTAGCCCAAGATATAAAGTCTATAAGATTTGAAATGAATCTTAATAAGGAGATGACAGACTGCTTCCACAAGGGAGGGAATGCAGTGGTGTACTTGGCTACACATCAGGAGAAGATAAAAGCTCAAGTGGATGAACTTGAAGTCAAGCAAGGCTATGTACTTGAAAATCAAATTAGAATGAATGATAACTTGACTGCTTCTCACAATGCCATAGTAACAGAGATGAAGAATCTAGCTGCAGGGCAGACTCCAGCTAATGCTACAGCTAAAGCAGACTTTGACAAAGCCTTCCAAGAGGAAATTACTGCTATTAAGACTGTCATACAAGACTCTCAGAAGATCAAAACTGACAAACTCCAGAGGTTGAAACCTTATTTTAAAGATGGAGTCAACTATTTGGATGCCCAAATAAGATTTCAAAAGGATGATCTGAGGGATCACATGGTTAGAGAAGTCATAAAGGGGGAGAGAGTATTAGTCAAAGCCAGCTCTGATCATGCTAAATGGATTTCTAATTCCATCAGAGCTACTCTTGGATATCCTCCTCTTTGTGATGATGATAATGTGGCAGAATCTGGGATTAATCCTGCATATCTAGGAGGGGAGCAACCTGAAGTGGCTCAAGTCATCTACCCTCCTCCAGATTTTGATATGGTACATGCTGATATCCAAACCATGTATAGCCCACCTTAGGATAAGAAAAATGGTATCATAGAAAAAGTGGTTCAGCCAGTCTCTGAAGCTATGCAAGAAGCTATGCAGAAAGAAGAAGAAACCAGATTTTCTAAGAAGAGGTTCAGGGAGCAAGCTGAACAAAGACCTGACTTTGAGCAGTGGAGCCCCACTTCAAGAAACATAATCTTAACTGCATGGAAAGCTGCAAAAGATAACATTCAAGACAGAAATAAATGGTTTTCTGAAGTGGAATGGAGGAAACATCAGACAAGGCAAGAAGCCATAGTCCAATACAGAAGAAAGGCCAAGATGGGAAAGCTACCTCCTACTGCTCAGGAGCCTAGCAAGTACTTTCCCAAGCCTTATCATTATTTTGAAAGGCAAAAGATTAAAGCTGAGGAGCTTAAGAAGAAGGAGCTGAAAGGGAAGAAACCTGTTGATACTGAAGCTGCTGAAGCTCCTATGCAAGCCAAGATTCAGTCTGGAAAAGGGATAGTGATCAAAGATGCTGATCAAAAATAGCATAGAAATTTTCTTAAGTTTACGATGTAATCTTTTGATGTTAAACATTCTGTAAACTTTTGAAATATGAATATGACAAAGCTGCTAGAACAATATGTTGTGTGATAAATTTGCTATGTGATAAATTTATTTCATAATTGTTCTGAGAAAATGTCTATGCATACATGTTTGATTAATACATGTTATGTGTTTTCCTGATATATATAATCCTGCTTTACATCATGCTATGATTTTATTATGAATGTTGTATATCATTGACTAAGGGTTATGACTTCTCCAAATAGGGGGAGATTGTTGGGTACATTGGTTTAAATGTACCTGATTTGAAGAAGCCTCACCCAACTCAATGATATACATCAAAAATGTATTTGATGTGTTTTGAGTTTACTTGTGCAGGTTAAGTATTTACAGGAAAGAAGAAAAAGTTTCTAATTCCATGTGTCGACACCCAGGAGCAAAGTGTCGACACTTAAGAAGACTTGTGTCGACACCCAGGCAAGCAGTGTCGACACTTGGAGTCATTGTGTCGACACCAGGGATGTAGAGTCGACACAAGGAGCTGTGTCGACACTCAATGAAGAAGAGTGCAGTGAAGCAGTGTCGACACATAGCAGTTGTGTCGACACCTAGTGAAACTGTGTCTACATCAGAAAGTGTCGACACTTGGAGGCTGTGTCGACACTCAGCAAAAGTCAGCAGAGACTAAGTATAAGTGTCGACACCCAGAACAATGTGTCGACACACAGCAGAAGAGTCAACACTTGAAGAAAGTGTCGACATAAGAAAGAATGTGTTGACACTCAGCTGAAGACTCAACACTTGAAGAAAGTGTCGACACAAGGAGCTGTGTCGACACTTAGCAAAGATTAGCAAAATTCTAAGTACAAGTGTCGACACTAAGGAGTTGTGTCGACACTCAGCCAGAGTCTCGACAGAAGAAGAATGTGTCGACACAAGGAGCTGTGTCGATACTCAACAAGTATCAACACTGAAGACATGTGTCGACACCAAGAAGCAGTGTCGACACTGACAAGTTCAACACATGAAGATGTGTCGACACAAATAAGTTGTGTCTACACTTACAAGAATTCAGCAATATACTGAAGTACAAGTACTTGTGTCGACACACATTATCAGTGTCGACACATGAAGAAGAAGCAGTGTCGAGATATAAAATCTACAACACAAGGAGTTGTGTCGACACCTTGTAGGCTAGTGTCGACACTTAGACAACTTGTGTCGACACTTGGTCTATAAGTGTCGACACTTAAAGACAGACAGTCTCAACACTTTCAGACAGTTACAGAATTTTCAAGAACTGACTGGATGACTTGACAGCTGCCATTCCAGCCGGTCTACTGCACCTGTCAGAGTTGTCAGAAATCAGTTATGAACCGGACCAGCCGGTTACCATGAAGAAGGCCTATAAATAGGCTTACACTGTCTACAGAAACAGTTGTTCAGATTGATTAGAAGATCAACACATCAAGTAATACAAAGAAGATCTAGCTATCAAGTGAAGATCTAAGTAGTTGGAGAGAGAGAGCTCCATCCAAGAAGTCAGCCGTTGGAACCAGGCTGAGAAGAAGGGTTCAGATTTATTCTGAATCTTAAGTAGCAGAGATCAAGGATCAACTGCAGAAGAGGTCAATCTTATTGAGTTCTACATTCAAGAAGCTTTGAAGAAAGCCAAGTCAGATTGATTTCAGCTGAGTTCTTCCAAGAACTCATCAAGAAACTCACAACTCTTCTCTCTTTTCTCTGAGTTGTTGAGTTACAATTTTTGTATTCATATTATCTTGTAGGATCCTTAGGGATCTGAGTCTTTGTAAGCCTGTAATTATAAAGGCTGAGTGTAGGGCTTGAGTGCCTGAGTGTAGGAGATTTGAATCTCTGAGTGTAGGCCTATTGTGGCTGAATGTAGGCCTTGGTGGCTGAGTGTAGGCTTTGAGAAGAAGCTGAGTTGTAGGGCCTTGGGCCTGAGGTGTAGGAACCTGTTTTGGGGTTCTGAGATAGTGAAGGAGTTTGGCCGAATCCAGTACACTGCTAGATAGGCGAAGGGGGAAAGTGGATGTACCCAAACCTTGGGGAACCACTATAAAATTGTGTGTCTACTGTGTGATTGTGGAATTCTGTGATTGCTGATTGTGTGTTGTGATAAAGTAGATTTAATTCTGTGTTATAAGTTGAATTCTGCCTAAAAAGTCAAAAAGATTTAAGTCACCTATTCACCCCCCCCCCCTCTAGGTGATTAGGTACAATATCTTTCACTCATATACCTTGAGTGCTTGAAAAAGAAGTGTGTCCCAATAGACAGGCTATACATGATTCAACACCATGGATCGCACAATGAGGGATTACATTGTATGGTCTTGTGTTTGGTGACTCATTGTAGACTGACATTGGTCTACACTTGGCAGTTGTATCCTGCAAACACTCAACTAAAAAGAACATCAAATACAAACTTAATTCATCTTACTTCAAGGGTGACTTCATACAAATCTGGGTTATTGTCGATGCAATACCGAACAATCTCGCCATATTTATAGAAGTCAGAACCCTCTACACTATGGTAAATTATATCAAGATAAACAAGAAAAGAAACTGATTACCATGATAAATAAAAGAAAAGATGTAATAAAGAAAAATTAGATCAGCAAAACTAAAGGTTTATATATATAGAAATTTTCCAAGAGAATTCAATTCCATAAGATTTCAAAAATTGAATTTTCTGATCATCAACAATATCTACTAGTTCTGTTGTTGTTGCTGCCTATCTTGCCTTTTCTTCTTGTCTCTACTGGTAGTTTTAAGGTTTTGGGAAATATTTTGGAGGTCCGGGTGGAGGTTTGAGATTGTTCCTTCCATATTCTTTATCATACAATCTTCTCTTGGTAAGTGATTTTGCATATAGATCTCATTCATAGGAGCTGTAGTGACTATTCCTGTCTTCATTAAAGTCAACCACAAGTTTCAGAGTATCAAGAATCAAAGCTTTGGAAGTTGGACTCCAAACTTCAGAGAATTCTTGATGTCTTCTCCTTTCAGCTTCAGGATGAGGAGTTGATCTACTTGCTACGGCACCATCACCACATTTCCTTCTTTTGGCTTTTTGAATCTCTGGAGGTGCTTGAGGAGGCATATTTACTTGTTCTGATTCCCAAACTTACTCATAGTTTTCAGGAGGTGGTCCTTTAAAATATTCAGGAGGTGGTCCTTCAAAGTATTCAGGAGGAGGAGAGAAGGTTGGCCCATTCACATCCAAGTGCGCAGGAGGGAGTGCAGAAGGATCCATTGCCAGATCAGGGAAAAGTTGATTGTGCATCCAAATGGTAGTATCATAAGTGTATAGCTTTGTACTTTTAACTTCTTTGAGCACCGAAGTCTCGATCTCTTTCAGTTGATCATCCCACTAATTTTTTATTGTTTTCCCTTGTTTCTCAAGCTGTTCTTGCACTTTGTCCTCCCCCTTTCCGACTTCTAAAGATAGGGTGCTAATTACAACTTCTTTGAATTGCCCAACTTCTTCACAGGTTTTGTAGTTGCGCTCTTGGGCTTTCTTTTCAAGTTGAATCTGATTATTTGTAAGGGTAACTGATTGTTCCATTACTTCACCAATGCTACTAATGGTATGATCAATTGCTTTTCATCCAATTTGTAAAATCCTTTTAAATTCGTCAGTATTATACTGGATTACAGCAAATCCACGGCTCATTTCTTTTTTCAATGCAGTTACTTTGTCAACTACAAGTTTAAGAGAAGAATCAAAGTAATTTCTCTGAGCAGCTAGCATAGCTTCAATCTTGCTTAAGATAGAACCTGCAGGAAATATTTCAGATTGAGTAGATGGTGGAGGTTGAACTGGGACTGTCAATGGAGCAATCTCTTCAATGATGATAGTGGAGGTAGAGGTTTGCTTTCTGCTGATTGTACTTTGTTCATCTTCAGCATCTATGGGCAGTATGGAGGGAATCTTAATGTGAAGACTGGGAAGTGGTGGTTTAGCAGCTTCAACAGGAGTTTCATCTTCAGAATCATGAATTGGGAACTTTTGCATCATGTGTATCTTCAAATGGAGATTGGGCTGGTTCTGGTACAGGAGATTTTCTTTGAGGAGACTGTGCTGGAGAATAGTGATGGTCTGGATGTGCTGGAGACTTTGCAGGTGGAGAGGGATGTTCTTCGGTAGCAGTGAAAAGAGGCTCTTTTGAAGAGAGTTCCTATATCATCTGGTTGATATCTTCATCTGTAGACAAAATCTGGTCCTGAACCTGGGCATCATTCAGGTTTTTTGTATCTGGTATACCTGCAGCAGTAAAATCTGTATGGTCTAGATGAAATAAGGTGGAAGTGGCAGTAGTAGGAGTAGAAACTGGGATAGGTGTTGTTGTAATAGCTGGAGCTGGACCAGGAGTTGGAGGGAGCTGAGCTTGAATAGATGGGGCAGGCTCCCCCTCAATAATTGGATCAGTTATTTGATGAGAAGCGGGAGATGGAGTCCTGTCCACATCCTCAATTTCCTTTATAGTTTTGTCAGACTTCTGAAGTTCAACTTCCCATATCTGGATGGAAGTGATGGAAACTTTCTTCATATGATGGAGGGTCGTATCCTTTTTCATGGAGAATACTTCAGGCTCCATCTGATTCAGGTATAAAGAAATAATCCTGCCATAATTTGGGCTTTTAATACATGCCTTAATTTTGTCAAAAAACATCATACCCCACTAATATTTCTTTCTACAAATAACTATAGTCATCATATCAAAGAATTCTGGTGTGATATAACTTATAGATATTGTCCTGCAGAGGAGGACTTTTCCCGGAATATCTTATAGTAGCTTACTTTCAACATTCATGAAATGTCTTTGAATAGTGTGAGATGATTGGGGAATCCCACAGAAACTGTATGCCCATTCATATTCTGTTCCTACTAGATCATTTTCTTGATCTATCACAGGTAGTTGCAGATATTTGGAAACAGAGAGAGGTCATTTTTAACTTGACATCTCTAACCCTTGATTTGAGCACCTTGCAATTGCGCTTGACTTTGGCATGTTGAAATAATTCTTCGACATCAGAAATTAAAACACAGCATGGGTGTTCCAGAACAAAAGATAAAACAACGGTATCGAGTAGATTGAGAACATTCCTGAAGTCATCTGAAATTTCGTAAATCCCTGTTGAGACTAGTTCGCTGCAGATTCCAAGCATGGAATACGATGCCATTGATGTGGAGAGAGAGGTATTGGTTGGTCGGTGAATGGAGAAATGGGCTTGATTGCGGCAGTCGGTAGAGACGGAGAAGGTGAAGCATCTTTTCTCGAGAGAAAGGGTTTTAAAATCAGGAATAGAAAATTCTTGGACTATAATCTATTTATATTTTCCTTTAATTTTGATGATAAAAGATATAGATAATGTTAAAAGGTACCTGGAATATGGCGGTGAAGTGCCTGGATGCCAGTAGTAAAAATTTGAACTAGATGAAAAATTTCCACGCAGATTTCTCGAGATGGGTTGTTGTTCTCGAGAAGAAGAGAGTTAGCACTCATGTAGAATTCTTCTTGTTCTCGAGTTGAAGTTTCTAATTTCTCGAGTAGAGCAAACCTTATTCTCGAGTAGAGCTTTCATTCTCGAGAAATAATTCTGTCATTCTCGAGTAGAGCTTTTGTTCTCGAGAAATAATTCTGCCGTTCTCGAGTACAATTGATGTACTCGAGAAATGAAGTCCATACTTTGAAATTTTCTTGATTTTGCAGTATGACCAGATCTTGAACTTGCTTGAAACCTTGACCAGATCTTGAACTTGCTTGAAATCTTTTTCTTCATAGTTATTATTCCTTGTTGAGCATGTCAAGTTCTATTTTGAAGAACGAGAACTTGCCCTCATCCAGCATCTTCGTGAAAATATCTGCAATCTGTCTGTCAGCTGGGACATATTGGAGATTTATGTCACCATGCTTGTATTCTCCCGGATAAAGTGGTATCGTAACTCTATATGCTTTGTCCGACTGTGAGAGACTGGGTTGTTGGCTATCGCAATTATACTGGAGGATTCGCAAAATAAAGGAATGTCCTTGACCATCAAGTTGTAGTCTTCAAGTTGGTTCTTTATCCAAAGTAATTATGCACAACAACTGTCGGAAGAAAAGTATTCTGACTCGGCCGTTGAGATTGCGATACAATTTTGTTTTTTGCTGCTCCATGAAATGAGCCTTCTTCCAAGGAATTATCAAGTCCCGAAAATTCTCTTTCTATCATCTTTGCTTCCTGCAAAATCTGCATCTCAGAAACCAATTAGTTCGCTATCATTACTTCTTGGGTATCATAAGCCAAGATTTGGTGTACCTTTAAGATATCTCAAAATCCTCTTTACAACAACGTAGTGAGATTCCTTAGAGTTCACTTGAAATCTAGCACACATGCATGTTGAAAACATTATATCCAGTCTACTTGTAGTAAGGTAGAGCAAGGCTCCAATTATGCTTTTGTACTTGGTTTCATCAAAAGGTTTCCCTTTATCATCCTTATCTAGAGACATAGTTGAGACCATTGGAGTCCTCATAGAGGTTGCGTTCTCCATTCCAAATTTCTTAATTAACTCCTTAGTGAACTTCGTCTGAGAGATGAAAATTCCATCTTCAGATTATTTCACCTGAAGTCCTAAAAAATACTTCAGCTTTCCCATACTGCTCATTTCGAACTTCCCTTGCATAAGTTTGGAAACATTTTTGCAGAGGTTCTCGTTAGTAGAGCCAAATATGATGTCATCGACATATATTTGCCCTAGCAAAATCTTGCCTTTTATTTTCCTAAGAAATAATATCTTATTTATCTTTCATCTTGTGAACTTGTTCTCAAGAAGAAAGTTAGATAGTGTATCGTACCAAGCTCGAGGATCTTGTTTCAAACCATATAAAGCATTAAATAATAGATATACATGCTTAGGAAAGTTAGAATCAACGAAACCTGAAGATTGTTCCACATACACCTCTTCCTTTATGTCACCATTATGGAAGGCCGACTTCACGTCCATTTGATTGACAGTGAAGCCCTTAAGTACTGCATATGCTAGGAACAACCTGATTGCCTCCATCCTTGTCACCAGTGCATATGTCTGATCGAAGTCGATTCTATTTTCTTGTCTATATCCCTTGGCGATATGTCTGGCCTTGTTCTTTATAATTGTCCCATCCTCGTCCATCTTGTTCCTATAGACCCACTTTGTTCGATAACATTCTTACATTTGGGTCTTGGAACAAGCTTCCAGAATTGGAAACCCTTGAATTGATTCAGTTCTTCTTCCATTACCATTATCCAAGATGCATCTGAGTTTGTTTCCTCAAACTTCTTTGGTTCAACCTGCGAGAGGAAACTCAAATATAAATTTTCATTAGCTGTACCTCTACGAGTTCTGACACCATCCCAGGGATCTCCTATGATTTGATCCATTGGGTGACCCTTCAAGTGTCTGAGCTCTAGAGTTCTTGCATCTAGAGCTTCTTCAACCACAGCAGTGACTTCATCAACTTGAATGATGTCTTCATCATGGTAATCAACCTCTCTAATTGGGGTTGGAGTGGTGATCTTGATGAACTTTTGATCTTTTTCTTCATTCATCTCATCCAAGTTTAATTATTTTATTCTTGAACCTGCATCTTTAATAAACACACTAGAAGAGCTGCCTTGCAGCAGACTCGTCTCATCAAATACAACATGAATAGATTCTTCTACAACCAAGGTTTTCTTATTAAAAATCCTATATGCCTTACTATGGCAACTATAACCTACGAAAATCCATTCAAAGCTCTTTTCACTAAATTTAGTGGTGTGATACCTACCATTGTTAAGGACGATGCATTTACAACCAAAGATTCTAAAATATGAAATAGTCGGTTTCCTGTCCTTTAGTAGTTCGTAAGGTGTCTTATTATGGTTCTTGTTTATGAGTGCTCGATTTTGCACGTGGCATGCAGTGTTGACGGCTTCAGCCCAGAAATATTTTGGTAGTGAGGCATCAGTCAACATGGTCATGCAGGCTTCTATAAGTGTTCCATTCTTTCTCTCAGCTACTCCGTTCTGTTGAGGAGTACGAGGAGAAGAAAACTCATGAAAGATGCCTAGACTTTCACAGAATTCTGTCATGGGCCCAGACTTGAACTCTGTTCCATTGTCACTTCTAATTTTGACTACAGAATAGTTGAATTCATTATGAATCTGCCTGACAAAATTTGTAAAGATATCAAAACTATCTGACTTGTATTTTAGAAAGAACATCCACGCAAAACGAGAGTAATCATCAACAATAACCAATGTATAATCCTTACCTCCCAAACTTCTAACTTGCAGTGGACCGAACAAGTCCATATGAAGTAGGTGTAAACACCTATTAGAGTCTTTTCCAATAATGCTTTTAAAGGTATCCCTTGTTTTCTAGTCTTTTTACACATGCGTGACAATGTCTATCTTTAGCGCACTTGACATTTGGGGCATCACGTACTAAATTAAGAGAAAATAATTTATTAATAATTTTGAAATTAATAAGTGCTAATCTCTTATGTCATTGGTCACCAAGATACGCACTATCTTTAGCCAAAAAGCACACTGGCGTAGAAGAGGCTATGCAAATAAAATTTAAACAAAATATATTTCTACTACGAGTGTCTGATACAATCTTTTCCAAATTGTCTACTGATTTTATCAAGCACTTGTCTACATAAAATTCTACTATGTATTCTTTATCGCAGAGCTGGCTTATGCTTATAAGATTGTGTTTCAATCCTTCAATGTAAGCCACATTTGAGAAGGATACACTACCATTAGTGATCATACCATAGCCTTTGGTAATTCCTCTGTCAAAACCTCCAAAGATGACCTTTGGCACATTCATGACTGGAGAGTAATTCCGGAGTAGGCTTTTAGTCCCGTTCATATGCCGAGAGCATCCACTGTCCAAATACCAGATAAGATTTTTGGTGGCCTTTGGACATACCTGCATTCACAAATCAGTTTACCTTAGGAACCCAAAATTGTTTGGGTCCTTTGTCTCTAGTTAGCATACTCCCCCTATGTGTGTTAACATTGTGAGTGGTCTTTCTCACATTATTAACTTGAGGAGTTACATAATTTATGGAGTTAAACTAGCAATCTATAGCATAGTGGCCAACTTTGTCGCAGCACCAGCGGTCAAACTTGTTGTATCTTTGCCTAAATTTCTCCTGCTTGACCTTTTGAGAGTGTGGTCTAGCAGGGGCAGTAGACTTGGAGGTAGAAGCTTCATGGTGATGACGCTCACATGACTTCTTCTCCTTAAGAGGTTTTTCCACAGGGGGTTTTACTTTTGGTTCTTTCTTGATGTTGTGACCATGACTATAAGATCCATAGCTTTGAAGAGTGATCTCCTCACATGGGGCCTTGAAGACACTTTCGCCAAAGTTCTGGGGACGGGTCCATCCTTGGTACCGAGACTTGGGCTCTACATAAGTAGGCCTAGCAAAGTGACTGTAGGAGGAATCAAGATCAAACTCGTTAGTTGGAAAGATAACCTTTTTGAATGAAGTCTGATCTTGAGGAGCTTTTCCCTTCTCCTTAGCCAAAGCTTTCTTGGCAGCCTTATTCTTCCGTTGAGCCTTATTTCTCTTATAAGATTTACTAGGAGCATCCATATGGCCTAAGCCAGCACCTTTGTCCTGAGCAGAGAATTCAGCAACAAATGGAAGGACAGTCTTGGGCTTGGAGAAACTTTCAAAAAGTTTCTTTTCAGCTACAAGTTGTTCTTCCCATTTTTTGATGATTTTCTCCTTCAGATCTAGGTGCTCGAGAACTTTATTATACTCTTCAATTGTAGCATTGAAATTCTCTCTGAGTGAGTCTGTCTTGGCGACTTCCTCTCTCAAAGTGCTCTCTTCAGCCTTCAGAGATTTAATCTCCTTGGCCTGAGTTTTCACAAACTTTCGACATTTATTGTAAGCCTGGATTAACTCTTTATATTGAGTCATGAGTTCAAACTCATCGTCAGAAGAGCAGTCCTCATGATCATGGTCAGAAACATCTGATTCAGAGAGAGGAGTATGAGAGTTTACCTTCCCAGTGTACTGGGGTTCTTCTTCCTCGTCTATTTGAGCTATTAGCCCAAATTAGGCTTCCTCTTCCTCACTTAACTCAGATGAGTCAGAGTCACTGAGAGTGTTGCCATTCTTGACTACTAGGCTTCTTTCAGTTCTTTTCTTGTTGTAAGAAGATTTCTTCTCCTCTCTTTTTCCACCCTCCTTCTTCTTGTGAGGTCAATCAGCAATGATGTGTCCTAGCTTTTTGCAACAATAATAAATAATGTCAGAAGAAATATGTTTGTTCTATTTAGAATGATACCTGTCATGGCTACTTGAGCCTTTCTTGTGACAATCACCATCATGACGTGATCTTCTGGATGAGGTATCTTTGTCTCTCCACTGTTTCTTCTTGTTCAAGAACTTCTTGAACTGCCTTGAAAGAAGATAAAACTCTCCTTCAAATAGCTCTGAGCCTGAGGTACTTGGCTCTGAAGCTTCTTCTTCACTTTCTTCCTGTGCAAGAGCAGGTGATGTAGCTTTGACTTTCCTTGAGATGTATGCCTTCAGTACGACAAACTTCTCCTTGAATGAATACTGGCTCTTCTCTTCTTCAGCTTTTCTTAAATTGATTTGCAGCTCATATGACATAAGTTTTCCGAAGATATTTTGAGGGTCAGTCTCTGCCAGCATGCCAAACTCCTAAATTGCACAGACTTTGTTGTCTCATTCCATAGTTAGGGACCTCAGAAATTTATTATTCAATTCTCCATTAGTGAAGACCCGACCATATACCCTTAGGTCATTGACAATCTTGAAGAAACTTTCAAAGGTATCTGCAATTGAATCCTTGGGACCTTGTCTAAATGCTTCCTAATTTTGATTTAGGAGGGATCTTTTGTCATCCCTAATCTCTTCAGTACCTTCCATCAAGATGATGAGAGACTGTCACATTTCCTTGGCGGATTGGCAGTGAATCAGGTTCTGCAGCATAGAATCATCGACTGCACTTGCGATGATATTTTTGGCTTTCTTGTCTAAGGAGACAAGTGCAATCTCATCCTTATCAAGATCCATCAGCTTCTTAGGAACTTTCTTGGTGGGATCAATAGTGGAGACGATCATGGGAACAAAGAGTCCTTCTTCAACAATCATAAAGATCCTTTGATCTATAGATTCCATGAAAAATTTAATTTTCTCTTTCCACATGGAAAAGTTGGTCTTTGTGCACAAAGGAAGCTTAGCAAAATCCTTGGCTTTGTCCATGCTTGTATCACTCAAAAGACAACTTAGGGCAGATCTGTTCAAGGTGTTAACCTTTTGATGAACAACCTCCCTCTGATACCAATTGAAAAATGTTTAAGTTGTCTACCTAAATCCACTATAGGGGGTGAATAGGTGAGTTCTGCGTCTTTTTGCAGAAAAAAATTGAACGAGCGATGCATAAAGAAATTAGCAAGCATTCATAGATGACACCAAGATTATAGTGGTTTCCAAACCTTGGGTACATCCACTTTCCACCTCACCGATCTAGCAATTAACTAGACTCGGCTACTCCACTATTCTCGGATTGAAAACAATCCTACCACTCGGAACAAAGTTCCTACAACTCGATCCCTCAAAATAGGATCTACACTCGGAAGAGAAACTTCCTACAAATAACTAGGAGAACAATGCTACTACACTCGGAGAATAATATCCTACAATAGTAAAATGAAATACAAAGAAATACAAACAGTATTGATCTGAGATCTGAAAACTTCAGCCCTTCTTCTTACTTGAACTTTGAAGCTCTGTCAGAAATAAATTGAAGAAGACACGGCCAAATCTCTAGATCTAAAAATTCTGGACTCAGCACGATCAAGAAAAGAATATGTCGATGTAGAAGATCTTGACTTGTTGAATCACTTGCTCTAAATATCAGGATCGAAAGCAGATCGACGATGAAAATGATGAATAGCGGCAGCTTCCGATTTTGGAAAGAGAAAATGCGATTCAGAATACTTAGGTTTTTCTTCTTAGGGTTGGTCGATTATGATAAGACCTTTTATAGGACTTGCCTAACGGTCATAATCATATTAAATGCATGACACGTGGACCAATCATGCGCTAATCACTTTTGAAATCACGTATGTCGAAACTTAGAAGAAATTTAGAAAACAGTACAGAATTTCTCGAGAAGAAGAATAGTACCCGAGAAAAGATTTTCTGATTCTCGAGAAGAATGAAGAGGATCTCAAGAAAAATACTTAATAAAAATATGGAAGTGGAAATCAGCAATTTCAAGAATGAAGAAAAGTACTCGAGAAGAATAAAGTTTTGTTCTCGAGAATAATCATTCTGGTACTCGAGAAAAGAATTTGTTACTCGAGAAATGATTTCTGGTTCTCGAGAAGTAATACTGAGCTTCTCGAGAAATAAATTGTGTCTTCTCGAGAAAAATAAATTGCTTCTCGAGAAAAAATAAATTGCTTCTCGAGAAAAAGACTTAGAAAAATATCGTGACTGGAACTGAAGTAACTCTAGAAGGAAAGTCATGGATTACTCGAGAACATATGGCTTTCTCGAGAACAGCACTAAGCTTTCTCGAGAACTGCTTATGCAACTCGAGTTCATGACACGTCTTACTCGAGAATAGACTTAAGTTCTACTCGAGAACAAACTTTCCTACTCAAGGAAAATACTTAGAGTTTTCTTCTGAAAATCAGTAAACTTGATTTCTTCAAGATATACAACTGTCAACTTTTCTCCTATGCTTTGAGTGCTTGAAAAATAAGTGTGTCCCAATAGAGAGACTACACATGAGTCAACACCATGGATCACACAATAATGGATTACATTGTATGGTCCTGTATTTGGTGACTCATTGTAGACTGACATTGGTCTACACTTCGCAGTTGTATCCTGCAAACACTCAACTAAACAACATCAAATACAAACTTAATTCATCTTAGTACAAGGGTGACTTCATATAAATCTGGGTTATTGTGGATGCAATACACAACATATGAGTTCGTCAAACTCCGCTCAGAGAATGAAAGTATTCATTTTCTGCACCCCAATTTCGTCGATCACGGTTTGACGAATCATATTGATTTTGTCAATCGCTGGGAGAAGATGTGTTTCCACTTAGCTCTATGACTAATAGTTATGTTTATAACAAATCACTGGAGACGGAGCATCGTGATGATCAGCTGCTGCAGGATAATACGACAGCTGATAGGTCTGCCCGAGCAGAGACACCCCCATCATCTCCAGAGTTAGGGACGTGAGTACTAGCGAGCAAGATTAAGAGCGTGAGGAGTTTGTAGTAGTACTTTTGTAGCCACCGGGCTTCATGTATAAACAGTGGTTACGACCATTGTGTACTTTTTTGAATGTATATTATTATATATATTTGTTGTGGCTTCCTATTAATGCTTCCACAATACTTTGTGAAGAGATATGAATGTTGTGATTCAAGCCGAGAAATGCGGCCAACTAGCGCTTATTGGTGTTGTTTGATACCACTTAAGGGGCGTTGGGTGGACGTCTTGGGCAAGTAAGATCCCCTCCATCCCTCACATCATTCCTTGTTCGGGACAAACCATACAACAGAAGCCTGGTGGACCCTAGTGTAGAGGCTTAGGGATTTTAGACTGTACGATAGCACGCCTGCACACCTTTGCTCCTGCTTTGTCAGTTTTTGCAAATTTCCCCTACTTTTGCAAAGTACTAATATTTGTTTTTTGTTACTTCTCCAGATACCGGAGTCCAGTAATAGAAGATCCTCCTCTAGAGGATATGTCCCCGCCACTACACCTCCAGACCCAGTTACCCCTGCAGCTGTACTGTTCGTCGAGACAGACTTGGGGTAAATGTTGACAGCTATTCTGGCGATATTTCGGATGGCTATAGCACAGTAACCACAACAGTTAGTGGTACCCACTGACCTACTGACGACCTTACGGGGCCTGAGGCCTCCCACTTTCAGAGGCATGGAGACTGCCAAACAGGCACAAGAGTGGGTCGAGTGCGTTGAGGAGCTTCTAGTGGGCATGATGTGCCCGGCTATTGCTGTAGTTCCTTTATTGGTGACATTGTTAGAGAGGTACACCAGAGACAGATGGAGAGCGACCAGCCACTCGATGTTCAGGGGGCGACAACTGAATGTTATTCTGTGGGGTGAATTTTTAGAGGCGTTTCTGGAACACTCCATTTCTGACACTGACTGAGCTGCACTACAGGAGAGGTTCCTGCACATTTGTTAGGGTGACAGGGCAGTCCCATACTATGAGTGAGAATTCATCCTCATGGCCCCTTTTCTTGGGAACCTTGCAGCGACTAATAGAGATCTAGCTATCTGATTCTACTGAGGCCTACAGGATGTCCTGAGGAAGGCTTTGAACATAATCTCCCAGTCCACCTTCCACACCATAGCGACTCATGCTATAACATTGGAGTTAGATCAAAGGATGGTGGCCCAGCAGCGCCGAGTTGAGATAGAGGTTCCCAGAGGTTAGGGACGGGATAGAGGAGTTACAACAACTGCACATGCAACCCTACAGGCTCCCACCCCCACCTAGATAGGCTCCAGCACCCCCAGCATGCCTACCAGCATAACAACAAGATCTCAAGCCAGCTCCAGCACCACAGCCCGCTCCAGCAGCCTGACGAGATGTTCCCTTTATAGGAACTTCTTTCTATACTAGTAGCTAGGACACGTGAGATCTTTCTGCCTACAGGCGGTAGGAAGGCCAGGATTAAGAGCAGTGCAACGAGGACAGTCACTGCGAGGACAGGGCCAGAAAGGCCAAAGAGGTAGAGCCGGCAGAAGAGATCAGTATGGCCGAACAGTGCCCTTTGAGGCATTTTCTCTAGACCTTCAGCATGGACTGGCTCCCGATATAGTTATAGGTATATATCTTAGACATTATAGATACATTGGATGTCGATACCTAGGGTTTATGTTATATGTATATGTGTGCCAACATTAGATGTTTGTTTTGTTATATGATATATATGTACATCTTTGTCTCATTAGGATTACTTTTGGTAGATGGACACCCCATGAAAACTCTCTTCGATACTGGAGCAATACACTCCTTTGTTCCTCAAGATTTTATCGCACCCAAGGAGAATGTTGTCTGCTCAACCGGGCTGTCTATACAAATTCGTCTACCAAATGGTTCGGATATGACATCTACAGAGAAATGATTGTTCCAGGCTATGTCTTGGAACGTAGAATTTGAAATTTACGCGACAATCTTAACAATAACAGGTGAAAGTGCAAGTTAGATTTGATATATTCTAGAGGGGGGTGAATAGAGTATGGTGCTTGCTAAAAACTTTTTACAATAGTTGTTGTATTCTTATGTGAACAGGGAAGCAAATAATATAAAGTAAATCTAAACACAGCAACTATCTAATCACAGAGCAACCTAGTCACAAACCACAGCCAGAAACAAAAATAAAGTAAGCAACCAGATGACACAAGGAGCTATAGTGGTTCCCCAATCAATCTGGGTACATCCACTCTTCTACCACCCTAGGTAGGAATCCACTGCATGATGAGTTGATCAGGTGTCCTGGGCACCAATGAGCTTTTGATAAGGTGCTCAAAAACCAAACCAGATTTTTTGATCACGTGTCTTGCCACCAATAAGCTTTTGATAAGGTGCTCAAAAATCAAACACAAACTTTTGAAGGGAGTTTGAAAAACCCTTTACAGCAGAGAGAGAGAGAGGGAAAGAGATGATCTTCTCTGTCAACAGACAGAGAGAAGATAGTTGATGTTGTCAAAGCTCCCCCTGAGATCTGTAGTTGTTCAGGAAGTGAAGCTTTGCAGTAGGGTGATAGGCCTTCAGAAAATTGATCTCCAGCAAATGATGATTTCAGCAACAACTGAAATGTGAGGTGTCTGGAGTCTTGAATGATGATGGTCTTTGAACACTTGAATCAAAAGAGATCTGAAGATTTCAGTTTGTTGATCTCCTTTGGTAATGGAGTTCTTGTATGAATCTTTGAGACTGAGAATGTCTGCAACTCTTTCTCTTTCTCCTGTGTAATTGTTGTTGTGAGAGCTGTTGTTGTAGAGAATATTTTTCTTTTTAACTTCTTGTTCTTCTGCTTCAGGAATAATGAAAAATCTTATCTTTTATTCCTTTTTTTCTGAATAGAAATGATCCACTGTCAAGATAGTCGTTGGCTTGTCATAAATGACTTCCTTAATTGCTTTTGTCTTCTGGAGGAAAGTCCAATAAAACATTCCTTGATAATTTCTTGAAACTTGCTCCAGATTAATTAAAAACGGCTACAAGATCTGTGAATTAATTGCTGAGAACAATTCCTTAACTATCTGAATTTGAATCTTGAGAATTGTTGAACTCTTCAGAAAAAGGTCGAACTGAGCTCCACTATCGTTGAACTAAGCTCAGAGATTTGGACTTGGACAGAAACAGAGATCGTCGGTCTGAGCTTAACTATCGTCGAACTGAGCTCAGAGATTGAGAAACAAACTGAAGTCAAGATCGTCGATCTGAGCTTGAAGATCGTCGAATGGAGTTCGACGACTTGTTGAAGTTGAGCTCAGAGATCGTCGAATGGAGTTCGACGATTCGTCGAAGTGAGCATAGCGATCGTCGAATGGAGTTCGACGATTCATCGTACTGAGCTCGACAAAATGACTTAGTTTTCTGAAACTGAAAATCACGGTCTTGAGGGTAGCTTCCAAACCTAAGTACTAACCCTTAGACTCAATTCTACTTGACCTTTAGATCTATACAATGTGGTCAAAACAGGTTTCCTAAGAGACATAGTGATCCTGACCCAAATCAGTAATAGGGTGTTCCAACAATCTCCCCCTATTTGAGTTAGGATTACTATTTACAGATATTGAAATAAAAACAACAATATACAATGCAAAAATGCAATAAACAAGACATTGCAGAATCACAGATATTATCTCAGACAGATCATAAAATAGCATATATTGTCACCTTACAGAATTACTCTTTTTCCTTGCTCTTTATAAGTAATATTTCCCTGTTTGGATTAAGAGCTTCCTTTTTAGATCTTCTGTCATCAGCTGCACCTAAAGAGGTTTGTTGCTTAGGCCTGGGCACTACAGCTTCAGGATGCAGCTTCATGTACCTTTCAGAATCAAAAAACTTGCTGGAAGCATATCTTTCAAGTTCCTTTTTCCTTTGATCAGATACTGTAGTAATATTGGAAGTGTCTTTGCCTTGTTCTCTGGCTTTCTTGATCTGGTCCAGAGCAGCTAATTCCTTCATCCTGGCTGTCCAAGAAGTAGGGTTGTTCTCTGGATCCTCAAAAGGAACTGGAGGCTCATATCTGTTGGAGGAATTGTCTGGAGGAGCTCTGGATGAGACTAACTCTTTAAGCTTGTAGGGAAAGGGATCTGAAGTAGTATCAGATGGACCTTGTCCTTCCCTTGAATAAGGATGCTGCCTGGAATAGCCTTTTGAATAGACTTGAAATTCTCTTTGGTTTCCTCTATAGTTTCCTCTCCTTGATTGATAGCCTCTGGATTGGCTTCCCCTATGTTGAGATCTTCCTTGAGGCTGATAAGGGGTTTGGCTTTTGGCAGAGGGTTGAACAACAGAGTTACCACCTGCACCTGCATTAGGAGGAGGAGGAGGATGATGGAACTGAGAGGACCCTTTCTCATACTTTCTCTTTTCTTCATGGCCTTCAATTGATTCTTGGAGTATTGCATCCAGTGTTCTGTGATAGGACAGTTATGCAGTATGTAATAAGGAATATCATTGGTATCTTTGACTTTTGCTGGAGGAACCCTTTTCATAGCCTTGCTTCTGGCCTTTCTTTTCCTTGCAATAGTTGTAGAGGAGTCATCTGAATCAGTCATATATTGATCACTTTCTGAGCTTTGTTCATCATACAGAGCATCAATCCTTTTGAGATAGTCTTAATGTTGTTGTGATTGAATAGGAGAAACAGTAGTGACAGCAACAGTAGAAGGAGGAATAGAAGCAACACTAGCAGAGGAGATTACATCAGCAGATACAAAACTTTCAGAAGTAACACTCTCAGAAAGGGAAGGTACAGCAGCAGTAGATACAGTAGTAGCTGGGGCACTAGCAGATACAGATAAAATACTTTCAGATACAACAGGTTCAACAGGTTCAGCATCACCAATAACATCAGCAATAACATCAGCAATAACAGTAGGCTCAAGGTCAAATGCCTCTGTCTTATGTATATCCTCAGATATTAAATCATCAGAATTAGCAGCAATATCAACAATATCAGTACCAGAAACTGAAGGAGCAGCAGCAGAAAGGGATTGTACAAAAGAATGAATTAAGCTAGTGTCACAGCTTGAAATAGGCACAATGGCCTTAGACAGATCTTCAGATGGTTGTACTGCAGTATGCTCTGGAAGACAGCTGAAATATACTGAATCAAAATCTGATAATAATGACCTGAGGTCCATTGATAAAACTGCAACTTGTGGTGTTGAGGCTTGAGCTTGAATAGAAGTAACAGCAGCAGCAGCAGGCAATCTAACCACTTCATGAGGCATCTCCCCCTGCCTAGATTCAGTCAGGACTGGATCAAGGCACCCAGATGAAGGGATTACCTGAGGAGGAATAAGAGAGGAGAGCCTGGCAGACAGGTCTGCAACTGACTGTAGAAGTGGAGCCAAGGATGTCTCCAACAAGAGGGAGAGCCTGGGAGCTATCAGCTCATAAAGTATGTTTGCTAAGGCTGGAAGATCTACATGCTCAATAGGGATTTGAGCAGAGGTAGGGACTGAAGGTGGAGCAGTTGGAGATGTGAGTGGAGAGCTGGTGGATGGTGGAAAGGAAGGTTGAGATATGGGGATTGTGGAAAGTGAAGATAATCGAATGGAAACAGAGGGTATGAAGGAGGGTTATGCAATGATATCTTGAAGTAACTATTGGTAAGATGTGGATGAAGAGGGTAGATCAGGAGGAGATGAAGGAGAATCATCCATAAAGGAATCATATATCAGATTGAAAGATGGAAGATGAGATGATGATTCAATTTCTAGATGAGGGTATTGATGTAAAGGATGGAAGATTTCTTCTGTGAGAGGTGGAGGTGGAGAAATTGAAGTTGGAGATGGGGTTGAAATAATGATGGTGGAGGAAATTTGAATGGTGGAGGTGACTGGTGGAGATGAAATAAGAGGTGGAGGAGGAGGAGAACCAGCAGGCAAGTCTTCTGCAGGGGCAGAGACTTGAGGGGAAGAGACTGCAATAGTCCTTGTGCCTGAAGTAGTAGATGCAGAGGGCCTGCTGGGCTTCACTATCTTCCTGTCCCATTTGCCAAACAGGGCACAGGGGAGCCTCTTAGAGGCATTGATATGCATCCCATTTTAGACTAGCAGTGCAGGACATCTATTTTGAAGAAATAGCCCTAGTATCCTTCCAAAGTTGACAAAATTCTTGTTGATCTTTTTCTTAATCAGGTCAAAGAAAACTTCTCCCCAGTTTAATTGTTTCTTATCTACAATAGCACCCATCAAACACAGCTGATACCTGGAGATGGTATCATGGGCTGAGTGTTTGGCCAACAAGACTTTTCCAACCACATCATCTAAGAACCTGTACTCAACAGCCAAATGTTTCTTCAGCAGCTTGCTAGGGTTTGCATCAGAATGACCCATTCTATTAAGCATGGTAGAAAATTCTTCTCCAGACATCTCAGCAGAATCTCTACCAGAATTTAATTGAAAAACCTCTGTCAAGATAGTAGGTGTCAGAGGTACCTGGGTTCCAAAAATTGTTCCAACAACTGTATTTTGATCCTGGTTGTGGGCAGTATATACCCATTCCTTTATTTCATCAGCAGGCAATTTGATTCTGGTGGACATTATAGTAACTAGCTTTTGCTCCTTGAAAAGTTCTAGAATGTCTTGGAAAATCTGATCACTGTTATTGAAAGAGTCCATATCTATATCAAATCTTGCATCAACTTTCATGGCGGCCAGGACTGCTACTGAGACGGCCATTGTTTCCTGCAAAAATAAACAAACAAACGACCAAGTGTAGAGAAGTTTGGAGAGAATTTTTGCAGAAAGTATGAAAGCGCAAGGGAGAACGACGGCCGAAAAAGAGTTTTATATTAGGGTTCGACGCAGAAAAGGAAAGATCGTTGAACTCAGTTCGACGATCGGGGCTCCTAAAGGAAACTGAAAGGTCATCAACATCGTCGATCTCCGTTCGACGATATTGGAGAGCGTCGAGCTCCATTCGACGATAGTTCAGAAAACAAAATCGTCGAGCTTCGTTCGACGATTGCTGACCTAGAGAGAGAGTTGAGCACTATCTGAGAAGCACTGAACTCTGGTCGACGATTTCGGAAAGCGTTGATCTCCGTTCGACGATCGGGGGGAAAATCGTCGAGCGCAGTTCAAAGATCAGAAACACTCTATACACTTAGAAAAATTAAAATGTTTGTCTAGTCTTGGTCATTTTTAGAGTTTTAAAATCTTGGAGCTTATTTTAGACTTCCTCCATCTAACATTCCTAACTGATTTAGGAAGAAGGTGTGTTTCTTTTCATCCAAGGGTTTGGTGAAAATATCTCCCCTTTGCAAATCAGTTGGGATATATTGAAGTTCAATTTTATTTTTCTCAACATTATCCCATAGAAAGTGATGCCTAATTTCTCTGTGTTTTGTCCTACTATGGAGGACTAGATTTTGAGCTATAGAAATAGCACTGGTATTTTCACAAAAGATTTTAGACTTCTCTAAGTTGTAGCCATAGTCTAGGAGTTGGTTTTGAATCCGCAAGATTTGTGAACAACAACTACCTGCAGCCATATATTCAGCTTCAACAGTTGAAGTTGACACAGATGTTTGTTTCTTGCAAAACCAAGAGACAAGTCTGTCACCAAGAAACTGACAAGTTCCACTGGTGCTTTTCCTGTCAATTCTGCATCCAGCATAATCAGCATCAGAAAATCCAGTTAAGTCAAATGCTGAATCTTTTGGATACCATAGACCTAGATTTGGACAACTTTTAACATATCTGAGAATCCTTTTAACTAATGTTAGGTGTGACTCTCTAGGGCTCACTTGGAATCTAGCATAGATGCATGTAGCAAACATTATGTCAGGTCTACTAGCTGTAAGGTACAATAAAGAGTCAATCATTGCTCTATATGTTGTCTGATCAACAGGTTTCCCATGTTAATCAGCATCTAATACAGCATTAGTAGGCATAGGTGTTTTCATACAAGATGCTTCAGACATACCAAATTTCTTGACCAATTATTTTGCATACTTGGTTTGAGAAATAAATATGCCTTCAGCATGTTGTTTGATTTGCAATCCTAGAAAGAAGGATAGCTCACCCATGCTACTGATGAGTCCATATTTTACACTGATTTTTGGACTCATCTGGGCTAGTTTTATTGTCTTAGCACTACACTTCAGAGCCTTTATTGCTTATATGTGCTTATGTACCTATTTCCACGATTAAGTGCACTGTAGGCCCGTTTCTGTGTGCTTTCTGTGTTTCTGTATTTTTGTTATTCTTTAGCCCTATCTCGGGGATGTGGTGTGTACGTTTTGGTGGCCTATCTGCCTCTTCTGCTGGTGCAGGGGTCGTGTGCGTGCTTCGGAACCGCTCGGGAGACACCAACGATGCAGGAATACTACGCACGACCACTGGACTTATTGCGCACGACCACTGGTCATGCGTCACTGATCGTGCGCATTACACTCCCTTTTTCCTACTCATGTCTAGGTAATCGCACGAGCACTGGCTGTAGTGCGCACGATCACTGGTCGTGCGCCACTAGTCGTGCACATATATGTTGATGCTTCTTGTCCAGGTTGCAGGTCTATTTGGAAAAGTTGCACGATCATCGACCGACAGTGTGTACGACCACTGGTCGTGCGCCACTGATCGTCGCACTGCTTCTGCTGCCTCCATATTTAAAGCCATGCTTCGCGATTTAGGTCAACGCCTGTCATCTACTGCGATCGGAGAGTGCGCGGGAATCGCCATTTCTCTTCTCCAGCTGCTCCATCACCTCCACCTTCGTCGGGAGGCCATTGCCAACTACTCCGAAGCTTTTCAACTCTCCGGCGAAGCCCTCAGCCATTGATGACTTCAACTCCAAGCTTTCCTCCGGAGTTGGTGAAGTAGACAACCTAGAGAACGGACTTAAAGGCCTTCGAGGTGACATCTCGTTGGTATCGGAAGCCTCCTTGGACTAGGCCCGGAAGCGGATTGACAACTCGCTACTCCGGCCACGACCCGTGGTGGATCTTCACTCTCTTTTGGTTAACTCCTCTTCCCCTTCCTCTGTAGTATGAATGTTTTGAGCAGTGTAATGAACATTTCCATCCATGAACATCAAGTTTATTTTATAGCTAATGGAATGTTAGTATTTTCTTCTGCTTGTGAGTATTGTCTGTGAATGTGCCTCGCTCACCCCACATCCACTCCATTCTCGTGCCTTATCCGGTTGCACTCCACACAAGAACACTTCAATCCATTAGCTTCCCTTCCACTCGCCCAGCTGAAGTTCGGCATCGCGGCCGACAAACCCACTCCACCTTGCGAAGCGGTGCCTTCGACCCGCATAGCTTTTACTAGTTCAGTAGATAAAACATCCACAATCTCCCAAGTCCTTTATTTCCTCTTTTTTCTTTTTATAACTCTCAAAATGATATTCTCTGTACTGTTGCCGTTCTACGCTAATTGCATTCCTCAAGAGACAGACACTCGGGGATTTATTCCCAAAACTTTATTACTTGTGCGACCGGTGCGCTTGCCGATTTACACGCATAAACTACTCATTTCAAATTTGCAATGCATTAGATTGGAGAACCTTCTGCACAAATTTGAATCAGTAGAACCAAAGATAATATCATCTATATAGATTTGTACTAATAGGGTATGGGACTTATGGGTTCTAATAAAAAGAGTTTGGTCTACTCTACCCCTTACAAACTCATTTTTCAGGAGAAAGCATGCTAGGGTCTCATACAATGCTCTAGGAGCTTGCTTGAGACCATATAATGCTTTATTCAATTTGAAAACATAATTAGGATGGGTTGGAGAGATAAAACCTGGAGGTTGTCTGACATAGACTTCTTCTTTGATATCCCCATTGAGAAAAGCACTCTTTACATCCATCTGGTATACTTTGAAGCCTTTGCATGTTGCATATGCTAAGAAGATTCTAATAGCCTCCAACCTTGCAACTGGTGCAAAGGTCTGGTCATAATCTATGCCTTCTTCTTGAGAGTACCCTTGAGCAACTAGCATTTCCTTGTTCCTTATAATTACTCCTTGATCATCCATTTTGTTTTCTAACACCCACTTTGTTCCAACAATGGAGTGATCTTTAGGCCTTGGTACTAGTTCCCAAACTTTGTTCCTTTCAAATTGATGCAACACTTCTTGCATTGCAATGATCCAGTGTGGATCTTGCCCTGCATCTTGAATGGATTGAGGTTTAATTTGAGATAGGAAGCAAGTGTGCAACAGGTTTTGGTTGACCTGATTTCTGGTTTGCACCCCAGCTGAGATGTCTCCAATTACTTGGGAAATTGGATGGTCTCTTGATGTTACTAAATCAACAGGAGGTGTTGATTGTTCACCAACCTGTGTTGTTGTTTCCTCTTGTGGTATAACAACTGGCTCTTCAAGAGGTTTCTCTTCAGGATGTTGAATGTCTTCTTCATCTTCACTGCTTTCCTCTTTTTGAATGATTTGTAATCTGTCCAAGTCTTCAGCAAGATAATGTACCTGCAAAGGTTTTATGGTAGAAGTATTCTTCTTCTTGAAAGACATGTTAGATTCATCAAAAGATATATGCACAGATTCTTCAATTTTAAGAGTTGATTTATTATATACCCTATAAGCCTTACTGATCATGGAGTATCCCAGAAACACTCCTTCATCAGCTTTAGCTTGAAATTTTGCTAAATACTTCTTGTCATTATTGTGTATGTAACAGATACAACCAAAAATTCTAAAGTAATCTACTTTAGGTTTCTTCCCTTTGAGTAATTCATAGGGAGTCTTGCCCTTCAGTTTATGTATAAAACTTCTGTTCAGCACATAGTTGGAGGTGTGCACTGCCTCTGCCCAAAAAGATAGAGGAAGGTGAGCATCTGACAACAATGTAGTGGCAGATTCAATAAGGGTTCTATTTTTCCTTTCAGCTACCCCATTTTGTTGAGGAGTTCTAGGAGTTGAGAAAGTGTGCCTGATCCCTTCACTCTGACAGAACTCTTGCATAAGAAGAGAATCAAACTCTGTCCCATGATCACTTCTGATCAGGGCAATGTGAGTATTGAACTCAGTCTATATGCATTTGAGAAACTCTGTCAAACACTTAAAGTTATCAGACTTCTTCCTCAGAAAGAACACTCATGTGAATCTAGAGAAGTCATCTACAACTACTAAAGTGTAAGATTTCCCTCCTAAGCTTTGTACTGTAATGGGTCCAAAAAGATCCATGTGTAACAGATATAAAATCCTAGGTGAATCACTCTTATTAAGTGACTTGAAACTATTTTTAGTTTGCTTGCCTAATTGACAAGCCCTACAGAGTCCTTCCTTCTTGTAGGGGCCAGAAGGTAGTCCTCTAACAAGGTTATCCTTGGATAGCCTAGCAATGGTTCTAAGGTTTATATGTCCTAATCTCTTATGCCATAATACATTAGGTCTACTAACAGAGTTAGACAGATAAATATCTACTTCAGTTGAAAGAAAGTCTACTAAATAGATGTTACCTTTCCTTTTACCTGTCAACACAGTTGTGTTGTCCTCTGATTGGATCCTACATAAGGATTTGCTGAAAGTCACCTGGTAGCCTTCATCACATAGCTGACTGATGCTGATCAAGTTGTGCTTTAGTCCTTCCACATAGGCTACTTTCTTGAATGTGACTGTGCCAATATGGACTGCACCATATCCTTTTGTTAGTCCAAAGTTTGAATCACCAAATATGACTTTGGGTCCAGGCTTGGCTTTAAAGGATGTGAGACTGTCCTTGCTTCCTGTCATGTGCTTTGAGCACCCACTATCCAAATACCATTGTTGGTTTGATGTTGGATAGGTCTTCACCTGCACATAAAATAATTTACTTGTTTTTGACCTATTTTACCTTGGTCCTAGGTTGATAACCTTTAAATTCAGAAATAAATGACATCCCTGGTTGACTCTTATAAAGTTTAGGATGATATCTCCTTGAAAGACATGTTAGATTCATCAAAAGATATATGCTTTTACTAGTTCAGTAGAT